>JAMZAV010004501.1:0-47772 GCA_024449915.1 Sweltsa coloradensis
CCCCCCATCTCCTGTTTTCCTACTCGCCTCCTCCAACACAATCCAGTCTCCTCACTCCTGGTGCTGGTTTCCCTTACCTCCGCATCTTCTCTCCAAACGGGCCCACAATCCGCTTCTCTTCACTCAGGCTTTCTTGGTGTTGGTTCCCTTACCTCCGCTCTTCTCCAACGGATCAACGCCAGAATCAACAAGCCCGATTCAGAACAACTCTGAATTTATTATGTGCATCGTTGCTAGGACGGCTCCGAAGTCACCGTTTACAAACTCCTGAGACAAGATCTGATGGACTTAAGTCCAAATCAGAAGTTAAAAAACTTCTGGCTTAGGCGGGAATCGAATCCAACGCTTCAGTACGAGGTCGACGACCAGAGAGGAAGGACCCTGAAGATGGCTCCTAAATTGGAGCCGAAACGTTGTTCAGTAAACCAAAGGACGAGACACAGTTTTACCGTTGAGTGACTAATATATTATCTTACACCCTTAAAGTGATTTTGAGCATGTTTCAAGTTATTTTTTCACCAAGAAGGAATGTTCGTACACCAACCAATTTTTGCATGAGTTATCAGGTACCGGATTTACCGAAAAATTTAAAACTGTTGACGGTTAATAAATCAAACTTTAAAAGTGATTTACAAAAGTGGGTTAAAACTAAGTTTCCTCTTGTTGGATGAGCGTAGCGAGCGACGCGAAGATTCCATTTCACTATAGGCTGCTGGAGAAAAAAATCCGGAAATTTTTTTTTTTTTTTTTTTACCGATACTTCAATTGCGATGAAATTTTATGGAGGCCTTCGAAATCTCTGAACTTAGAATTGCCACGTTTTTGAGCGCAATCGAAAAATTATTTCTCATTAAAATCGCAATTTTACAATGTTTTTCGATTTTTAAAAAAATCTTCGACTTATAACACCTACATGCTTTATCCAATTGTTATGATTTTTTCACAAAAACCTTAGTTTTATAAATTAATATATTCGTGTGAATTTGAGCGCAATCGAAAAATTATTTCTTATGAAAATCACAATTTTACGATTTAAAAAAAAATTTAAAACATTCTTCGACTTATAATACCTACATGGTTTATCCGATTGTAATGATTTTTTCTCAGAACTTTAATTTTATGAATAAACATATTGGTGTGAAATTTGAGCGCAATCAAAAAATAATTTCTTATGAAAATCACAATTTTACGCTTTTTTCGTTTAAAAAAACACACGCTCATCCAACAACGCGCCTGAAAAAGCATTTGCGAAGCTTCCTAGTATAAAGGAATTTTACCAAGATTTTATGTACAACCAGGAAAAATAAGCAGAGACTAAAGCTGCTAAACAGAAATAAATACTTTTTTTACTACTAAATCCCGTTGATGACGGCGGGGTGACACTTCGAAATCACCCCAACTCTGATTGCTGTATAAGGTGCCCGAGTGTGTAGCGCACCGCGGCTTGGCTGCGGCGCCCTAACGGGCACCTAGATGGTAAAGACAGACCATGGCCAGTACTATTTATAACTCCATGGACAGACCACGGTGGTAAAGACAAGGGGTAAAGACTAAAGACCGGATGCTTTCCCCTTAGGCTTTCCCGCGTGTTGTTCAGCAGTCGGTTACACTGCGTTTCTAGTGGATGTGCGTACTGTGTTTTTCGACGGTCGCCCTTCCGCCATCTTCGTCAATAAAAAGAACTAGAAGCCATAGGCCTAAATTCTTGGTTTGACATGATCAAATTTACTGTTTAACCATTGTGCGTGTGTGTTGTGAACGGTTGTTTAGGTTCTATTATGTCTGGGCCACGGATAAATGCGTATTCATTGTTATCATAGTTCATTATTCGTTCATTATCCGTAGGCTTAGCCTAGCCCTAGCCTGGCTATAGGCCCCTAGGCCTACCTATGTGTTTTGACAGCCTAGGCCCTAGGTCCCTGGCTCCATATAGCCTACCAGGTTTTGGGAAGCCCTACTAGGCCTACCAAGCTCTTCGTAGGCTTGGGTAGGTCCTACTTATAACTGGTTCTCTGGTTTACCGTGAACCTTGTTCTTCATGAAGATATTATTTAATGACAATGGGCAAGCTGACTTGACAGCAGAATGGCTGGAGTTTGTAACAGGGTTATGGCATCCTACCTACCTATTCATAAGTGGGCCCTAGACTAGGGTAGGCTAGCCTACCTAGGAACTAGGGACTCCTACTATAGACATATATCTGGAGACTTAACTATTGCCATACTTGGCTGGACCTAAAATTAGGCCAACATAGCCTAGGGCCTAGCCTACCTAGTGCCTCCCTAGCCTAGGCAGACCAAACTCAAGACTTGAGTCTTGACCGAGGAAGTGTTAGGCCTAGACAACTTCCGAGTCCCATTGTCCTTTGCTTCTAGCCCATGCTAGGCCTAGCCTAGACCTAGTTGCAGAAGAGAAATGAAGATGTGTGTTTTAAAAATGGGTATATTTGTGATTTGGGGTTGGACAATTGCAGTGGTAATAGCCGCCTCCCAGCATGGAAGTGGTGGCATTACATCACGAGTAACTGATCGAGATAGTTTACCACATCATGGTCGATGCGAGCCCATTACTATCCCCTTCTGCATGGACATTAAGTACAATGAAACTATCATGCCCAATTTGCTCAATCATCAAAACCAAGAGGCTGCTGGTTTAGAAGTTCATCAATTTTTTCCTCTTGTTAAAGTCAAATGCAGTCCTGATTTGCAGTTTTTCTTATGTTCTGTCTATGCACCCGTGTGTACTATCCTTGACCACGCTTTACCTCCATGTCGCTCTCTTTGTATGTCGTCTAGACATGGTTGTGAGTCACTGATGAACAACTTCGGCTTTAACTGGCCAGATGAGCTAGACTGTGCCAAGTTTCCACTGTCGGGCGGTTCCGAACTGTGCGTAGGAGAGAACAACACCGAGACTACGCCTACAGGAAGCCATGGAGGTGCACTCTCCCCAACGATTAACGGCGGATATGTGCCTGTGTTACACAACCAAGGGGACTTTGGGATGCCAGTTTTCCCTCCCAATGCCAAGGACTTCGGTTTTGCATGTCCTAAACAATTTAGAGTACCGAAAGGCCTTGACTACAAGCTGAAAGTGGGAGACAAAGTTGTAGAAGACTGTGGTGCGCCATGCGATGGAATGTTTTTCAGCGAAGATGAGCGACATTTTGCGCATTATTGGGTCGGTGTGTGGTCAATACTTTGTGCCGCGTCATGCCTCTTTACTGTTCTCACTTTCTTGATTGATACAGATCGTTTTCGATATCCCGAGCGTCCTATTATTTTCTTGTCTGTTTGCTACTTGATGGTTGCACTCGCATATGTTGTCGGTTTTGTTGCCAATGACTCTATTTCTTGTCGGAAACCGTTCCCAGCTCCCTCAGACCTACCGCGATTGCAAATGGTATCTACCATTACCCAAGGCACCAAGCACGAGGCATGCACCATAATTTTCATGGTGCTGTACTTCTTCAGTATGGCCTCTTCAATTTGGTGGGTGATCCTGGCTCTGACATGGTTTCTTGCTGCTGGACTGAAATGGGGCCACGAAGCAATTGAAGCAAATTCCCAGTACTTCCATCTGGCAGCATGGGCTGTGCCGGCTATTAAGACCATCACCATACTTGCTATGGGTAGAGTGGAAGGTATGTAAAATATCTGGTAGGCCTACTCTTTCGGTTGGGACGGGACAAAGTGGAAAAGTAGGTTAGGGGGGGGGGGGGCGCGTACCGCGTAAGTTTTACAATATTATCATCATTATTATTGATTCATAGCAGTTGTCGTAAAAGCGGGCTTAATGCTCCCGTCCCAACCGAAAAAGTAGGCCCTACCAAATATTGTGGTTCAAAATTATCGTAGCCTAGACCTAGACTGCATTAATTAAGGCCTAGGCCTACATCGGCACTTCTGTCATTGGTATGGACCAACTTTTTAACACTGTTTTTTTCTCGACTAAAACACATAAAAAACCACTAGGCTACCTACGAATGAGATATAAGTCGAGAACAACTCATTATTAGGTAACGATTTATTACTATTAGGCCTAAACACTCAAAAAAGATACTAATTAGAGCTTCATACTTGCAGTGAGTCCCTACAACAACTCAGCACGCTAGGCCTAGGCCTAGGTCTGGGCTTCAAAAAGGACTTTCGTTTGAAATAGCGACGTTAAAGGTTTTGAAGTTTTTTTTTGTTAGGCCCTAAGGCTAACCTTTTTCACTGAAATACTCCACCTACTCAACCTTTAACGTCGCTGTTTTAAATATAAAGCACTTTCAACGCAAAAGGATCGTCGTTTAGCGACGTTAGACCTAAAGGTTACCGTAGCCTCCAAAAAACACAACGATTCTATCTTGGATCGTTTCATTATGAAACAGAATAAAATGAAACTGTAAACTTGTGTATTTTTTAATAATATAGGCCTAAAGCTCTATTTATAAAATATACATAATTTGTGGTTGTTTTTGTTGTTTTTAGTCTAAAAAAACAGTGTTAAAAAGTTGGTCCATACCGGTCCATACCAACGACAGAAGTAGGCCTACCACTACATCTAGGGTGAACTGGAGTAGGCCTACAGGTAGGCCTAGACTAATTGTGGTCTTTGGCTCTGGGACCCTAAATAATTAACGGGTCATTCCATGTCAAATCAACCAAGCTGAGTAGAAAATAAAACCTTACAATCTCCAATTTTGGTGAAACTTGGCAAATCTACTCATTACTAACATGTACCGGCCTAGATTGATTGTAGAAAATTTTGTATTCCTGACGCGCTAAGTTTCTGAGTAAGGCCCTGCTCAAAAACTTAAATTTGGCGACGCTGAGCGACGTACCGGTAGGCTCTACCTGAATAGGGAAGTCTCTTCTGTCGTAAATATTAGCGCAGGTGTACAGAATCAGTAGACATTCACTTTAAAACACCATCGCTGTAGTTTAACACAAGTAAAAACTATATTCCACAGACACAGAGGTACAAGGTTTTACGTTTACTCACTCCCGCGCTTTTATTGTGAAAAGACGTGTGACGTCATATCTCAGTAGACAGCGTTGTTTATGAATGAAATTGACCACGGTCTTCTAGATCACGGAGCTAAATTCACCTCTCGGACGTTCACCAGCTCGTGTTAAAACAATAGGCCTAATTCATTGTTGACATTTCTTTATTAATGTTATCATAAAACCATTAAGTGCTGCGCACAATTGGCATAGCATAAGCGAAGCGCGTAGCGTAAGCGCAACATAAGGAAAAATGCGTGCACAATTGTCATAACGGAAGCATGGCGTAAAGAAACTACAAGGCTGTGCAAAGTTTTAGAAGGCTCTTGATCAGATGACTGCACGTCGAATTTGCATTTAACATTTTCGTGTGTTCACAGCCAGGTACACTTGTTTATATTTCTTATGTTACGCTTGCGTTGCGCTGTGCTTATGCTATGCCAATTGTGCGCAGCACTTTATTCGTTACAAATATGTAGGGCCTACACAAATAGGTACCTATGCAAATGTTATACCGGGTATCTTAATGTAGGCTTACAAATTATTGTTTTTTATTATTAGCCTTTTAGTAAGATAGGCCTAGCTAATCATCAAAAATGATTTTTTTTTCAATGACCACACGGTGATTGGTTGTAGGCCTACGGTTATGACGTATTGCTCTGTTTTTCCCGCCATTATTACATGTAAAACTTAAAGCTCACTTTTATGACTGAAAATATTTTATAAATAACAAAAATTTGATATTTATATTGTAGGCCTAATCAGAAACTGGGCCTGAATGCAGTAGAATCATCATCATTACCTGTTGCCACGTCCAACTCTGCGTTGGGTCAGCATTGAAGACAGGCCTCTCCATCTTCTTCTGTCCTGCCACCACTCCTCTCCTTCCACCACATTCCAGTCTCCTCTTCACTGTTCTACATCCTTTCTCACACTATTCTGCCATCCCATTGTTATCGTGGTGTGCCCCTTGGTCTCCTACCTGGAATTTCCAATTCCATCATCCTTCTTGATAATCTCGCTCCTTCCATCCTTTTGACATACCCGAACTACTTTAATCTTCTCTCTCCAATTCACTCCATTAAATTCCTCACGCCTACTTGATCTCGGATATCCACATTCCGTATTCGGTCCCATCTAGTCTTACCTACAATGCTTATCAAAAACTTCATATCTACAGCCTGCACAAGGCTCTCATCCACTGTTGTCATATATATGCCAAGTCTTTGCTGCATGTCAGTATTGGAACAAAGTAGGTCTGGTAGATGGTAACCTTGCACTTCTTTGGTAGGTACCGGTACTTCTCTGTTCCAAATGAGTTCTTGTATAGATTGGAATAACTCAACAGCTTGCTGCATCCTTCTTCCTATCTCTGGTTGAATCCTTCCATCGCATGCTACTATACTCCCCACGTACTTAAATTTCTCCACATGGGTAATTCCATGTCAAATCAACCAGGCCATTTCCATGACCATCTCCGATTTTGACGAAACTTGGCAAATTTACTCTTACTAACATGTATATTGATCGTGGAAAATTTTGTATTTCTGACGCGCTTAGTTTTCGAGTAACGCCCCGCTCAAAAACTCAAATTTAGCGACGCCGAGCGGCGTACCTGAATTCGTAAGTTTTGAACCGTTGGACATAAAAGGCTAATTTTTTTTTAAATTAAAGAGCTTTTTATTGGCAATTTAATTTATATGTATTTGAATGCATTCCTAATTGTGAAACCATGTAAAAAATCGAAATTTGTTTTAAAACCTACCCTACGAGAAAAAGTATCTCCGAAAAAAAAACAAAAAAAAAACGTGTTTTTGTTTAGATGTTTTTTACATGCCCAAAAAAATTTGGGATGGGATGGCATTGGGATCATGATATATCACAGGGTCATGCACCAAATGTGTAAAATGTGTCAGTTTTTACCTTCCATTTGTAGTGAAATTCAAATTTGCCGCACTTAAAATAAAAACGGAAGGTAAAAACTGGCACATTATACACATTTGGTGACCCTGTGATATATCATGATCCCAATGCCATCCCATCCCAAATTTTTTTGTGCATGTAAAAAACATCTAAACAAAAACACGTTTTTTTTTTTGTTTTTTTTTCGGAGATACTTTTTCTCGTAGGGTAGGTTTTAAAACAAATTTCGATTTTTTACATGGTTTCACAATTAGGAATGCATTCAAATACATATAAATTAAATTGCCAATAAAATGCTCTTTAATTTAAAAAAAAATTAGCCTTTTACGTCCAACGGTTTAAAACTTACCAATTACGGTACGCCGCTTAGCGTCGCCAAATTTGAGTTTTTGACCGGGGCGTTACTCGAAAACTAAGCGCGTCAGGAATACAAAATTTTCCACGATCAATCTACATGTTAGTAAGAGTAGATTTGCCAAGTTTCATCAGGAGATGGTCAAGTTTTATTTCAGGCTCGGCCTGGTTGATTTGACATGGAATGACCCACTTGCTTTAAAATATGTCCTCCTAGTATAATCCTGACATTCTTCGCTTTATCTTGTGTCATCAGCATTGTTTCACTCTTGCCACTTCCAAACACCAGACCATATTCTCCTGCCACCACACTCCACTCCACACATCAACTTTACATTACACCTCCTCTTCTTGCTCTCCCCACACCAAAAAATCGTCTGCAAGTAACATTATTTTCATAAATTCTTCTTCGATTCTCTCTACAACTTTCCTATAGTGTATATATCCTTGAGATACAAAGTGACCATCCGCGGACGAGACCGGGATCGGTCGTCCCGTCTATTGTCTGCATTTTTTCCTTTCCACCTTTTTTTGGCGTGACCGAATTTGGGAACGAACATGGGTTTATTTCTACCTGCCTCCGCACATTTCAAATCTATTGTGATAAAAATAATTTATTCAGCGAATTTTTTTTTTTATAATTGCATGTATTTAATAACGTGGTTCAAATGTGTAGCTTGAGTTATGAAATGCTTTGTTTTCCCTAGTGTCTACGATCAAAACTGACTGAAATATAAAAATATTATTATATTACTAAATAATATTAACAAAAGAAGCATTATCCGTAACTCAGTCAGTTTTTATCGTAGAATTTCGTCCAAAAAAATGACATTCAAGACGCACGCTTAATATTTTAACAACGTTATTCTTATTAGATATTTGCAATTAAACAAAAAAATATCAATGATAAATAAAACAGGAAGAGAATACAGCAGGTAGAAAACCCTCAGCTTCTAGGATGGTTTATTTTACGACTTCACGCGACAACCCTTAGCAGCTGCCTCATACCCATACCCGACGCGTCCGTCGATGGTCACTTTGTATCTCAAGGATAAATAAACTTTAGTGATTTTGTCCATGACAATAATGAATACGGTAATAATAATAATAATAATAATAATAATAAAAAGTTGTGAGACTTCCCTATTGGTAAGTTTTAAACCGTTGGGACGTAAAAGTCTTATTAAAAATTAAAAAAATGAGTTTTTATTGGCCATTTAATTACCTATAGGCCTAGTATGTATTTAAATGCATTCCTGCTTGTAAAACCATGTAAAAAATCTAAATTTGTTATTAAAACCTAGGCCTCCTACCCTACTAGAAAAAGGGTTAAAAAACAAACATTGTTTTGTAGGCTATGGATGTTTTTTACAGTAGGCTACAAAAAAATTGCGGTGGGCTGGCATTGGGTTCATGATGTATCACAGGGTCATGCACCAAATGTGTGTTATGTGTCAGTTTTTACCTTCCATTTCTAGTCCAATTCAAATTTGCCGCAATTTCTTTGAAAAATAAAAATGGAAGGTAAAATGTGACACATAACACACATTTGGTGCATGACCCTGTGATACATCATGAACACAATGCCAGCCCACCCCCAATTTGTTTTGTAGGGTCTACATGTAAAAAACATCCATAGCGTAAGGGAACTGTTTCTGGATCGGGTTAAGCAATATTACAATTTTGAGTATCAGGAATTTTTTTTTGTTTTTCTGCCACATACTATATTCTTATTGATTAACTTTCCGACAATGTTTGCAAAAGAAAAAATGTTAAAAAGTTTACGAAGGTCTACTAAAATGAGCCAATTAAAAAAAGTAGTGCTTTGATCCAGAACTGATACTCGGGTATCAGTTGTGGATCATCAACCTAAAACTCTTCAAATTGATATCAGGGGTTCATTTCATTTATAATAGGCCTATGTTTCATAAGTAGGGCCTAGTGATGCAGCTGCACCACCTGACAAATTTGATTCTGTACGCCCGGTAGGCCTATCAGCATTGATCCACTATCAGTCCCCGGATTAGTTGTGGATCAAAATTGTATTATGAATTATTTGCAGCCATAAGGCAACTACAATTTTTTTTTCAATACAAAATAATACAAAGACAAGACAAGAGCTAACAACTGGGTATAAATTTCACAAGCCAAAAATTCTAAACTCTTAAGATCAAATTCAAAAATTTGAAAAAAAAAATAAAAATAAATAAATAAGACCAAAACATTTTTTATTTTTATTTTTTTAAAGATATGTGCCTGTAAATACAGGCACTAAAAATAAGTGTTCCTTTATTACTTTTAACTTGTTTTTTTACACTATTAGCACAGATAATAGAGTACACCACGTAGTGTACTCTATTATCTGTGCTATTAGGCTTACTGCATATGTCATATTCATTTACGGTAACATGGTGTTACGATCTACAAAAACGGACAAAAACCTCTTAAGTTATTTGTAGACACCCGCAATGGTGCTTTGAGTAGTTGTACAGTAAACCTATTATAGTCAACTTTTAGCAAAACTAATAAAAATTCTGACAAAGTTTGAAAGCTGTGCTATTAACTGATGAAATATTACAATGATACATGCATGTGTAGTATATTTGAGGGGTTGTTTGCAAAAACAGCCAATGTCCAAAAATACCGATTTCGAGCACATACCATCAAAAAATTCGTTTTTTCACTGGGAATAATACTAAAATAAAAGTTCTGGCAAAAAGAACCTATGTCACACGTTTAAGCTTGAAGAACAACAGATTTCTCACAAAAACAACCAATGTCCATTATTTTTTAATTTCTTTTTCGGCATTAAAGGTGGTTTAAGTAGGTGACAGCTATCCAGCTGTTATGTTGGAACTATAGATATATCATATATATAATATCGTATTGACCTTTCTGGAAAATAACCTCAACAAAAATGTATACATTTTAACTAGGAAAACGCTTAAGTCCCGCCGCGTTGTTGGATGAGCGTAATTGGTGCATTGAGCTGACATGTGTTATGCGGATTTTCTGTTGTTCTGTGAAAAAATCATTACTAAGTTGAAGATTTTTTTAAAAATTAAATTAAATTAAATGAAAAATTAACTTAAATTTTAATTTTTTTAATTAATTGTAATTTAAAAAAGGAAAAAACGTAATATTGAAATTTTCATAAGAAATAATTATTCGATTGCGCACAAATTTTACAAAAATATATGAATTTATAAAATTAAGGTTCTGTGAAAAAATTATTACAATAGGATAAAGCATAGGTGTTATAAGTCAAAGAATTGTTTTAAAAAAGAAAAAAAACGTAAAATTTCGATTTTCATGAGAAATAATTTTTCGATTACGCTCAAATTTCGCACGAATATCTTAATTCATGAAATTAAGGTTCTGTGAAAAAATCATTACAATCGGTTAAAGCATGTAGGTGTTATAAGTCGAAGAAAGTTTTTAAAAATCGAAAAAAATCGTAAAATTGCGTTTTTTATGAGAAAAAATTTCCCGATTGCGCTCAAAAACGTGGCAGTTCTAAGTTCAGAGATTTCGAAGGCCTCCATGAAATTTCATCGCAATCGGAGTATCGGTTTAGCCGGAATCGTGTTAACAGACACACAAAAATACAAAAGAAAAAAAAAAAAAAAAACATTCCGGATTTTTTTCTCCAGTGTAGTGAAATGGAATCTTCGCTTCGCTCGCTACGCTCGCTACGCTCATCCAAAAATATTCTACAAAAACAACCAATGTCCAAATGTTTTTATTTTTTTTTGTCTTTCTGGGAAGTACTATGGCAAAATATCATAGCAGAAATAAAAACTATTATATTATTATTATTATTATTATTATTCTTTATTTATCTAATACAGAATTTACATTCCAGAGAACATTAGATATAATAGAGCAAACTTTACATAATTTGAATATATTAATGCTACAACACATATTTTTTACAATTATACTACATTACACAGTTAAAACCAAAAATTGGAAATTTAATACAACTTTTACGGATGGTATGAAGTTTAATTGATCTCCTGCAAAATGTGCTTTTTAGACATTGGCTGTTTTTGAAATCAACCCCTCAATTGCTTCTGTTGCAAACGGCAACCATTTTGGCATCATTGTTGACTATTTATACTTCAGTTGACAAATGACTCAACCTAGTGATGCCAGTGTGCAATTCCAATGCTCCTTTGATCAATTTATCAGAAAAATCTACTGACAATGCACCTAGTAGGCCTACTTACATGTAGAACTTACACAAGCCCAAAGATTTTGATCCACAACTCAACCCCGATCCAGAACTAGTTCCCTTATCCTGGGCCTACAAATCAATTTTTTCCTGTTTTTTAAAACCCCTTTTCTTGTAGGGTACCCAGGTTTAAAAACAAATTTATATTTTTTACATGGTTTTACAATCAGAAATGCATTTTATGCTTTAACAACTATGCCGACCCCCACCCCCTAACCTATGCTTTTCCCCTTGTAACAGAGTTGGTCCATACCAACGACAGAAGTAGGCCTACCTAGTTAAGTAGGCCTACTGCCTACCCCATGCAGGGGCAAATAGTGATGTAAATTTTCACGAAAAGTCAAATTTGTGAAAACTTTGCTGAAACCTTTTCAAGCTGTGAAAAGTTCATGTTTTAGTCGCTTATCACCATCGTTTCAACTTAAAATTTTGACAGCATGATTGGTAGGCCTACCATAGGTCATAGATTATAAGTTTGTTAGTTAGGCTCTTTACCTCTAAATCAGGAGGAAATACCATCATAGCATAGTTGTTAGGACTTGTCCTAACAACTATGCTGCAATTAATTTTCCTTGTAAGGAAAATTAATTGCAGGACATTTCATTGATGTATTACAAAATTACGATGTTGATTGTTGATAATTGCTTTAGTAGGACCTTTTTATTTGAAATAGAGTAGGTATACAAAAGTAGCCAATGCCCACTTTTAAAAAATTGTATAGGCCTACAATGTCTATTGTAGCAAATCCATATACTAATTATTAATTAATCAGTACATAGTTTCATTTCATAGTACATTTCAAAACTCGAAATTTAGTGGTATCTTACAAGTGGCAATATTTCCAGTATCGTTATTACTTGGGCTTTAAAGCTATTCCGATTCGTATTCCAAGACCTCTAGATCACGAGCAGCGATGGTCGAGCTACTGTGGATCGAGTCAGCGTCCGACTCAGATGTATCAACTTGAACTTGAGTATGCTACAGTCATACTCATAGCAACTAGGTACAATAGCCTTGTTTACATGAAGGACTGGGTCCAGTACTGTACTGAAATTTAAGTACGATTCCAATGTCCTTGAAGCGTTTACATGTCGAGTACCCAACTAGAACTGAACTGACATTCGGTGCAGTATCGACACCATCTTACGGCGATTGCTCAAAACATCACTGTTACATAACCTTACTTTCATGTCATTTTCGTAAATACGGGTAGGATTGAAGGCCAGGCCTAGGCGTGGATGATCTACATTTGAAGTTGGAGCCCAACGAACAGAAGTTAAAAATAGATACAACATTTTAAAACTTATTTATTGACATTTGCAATTAGGCTGCATGTTTTTCAGTTCGGTTCCCTCTCAGGAAGCTGTTTACATGCGAGTACTCAGTACGGTATTTCGGTTCGGTCCCACCATTTCGTCGGACCGAACCCAACCGGTTCGGTACCTGATTTCATGTGTTTACATGTGGTACTGAGACCAAAAACCGTACTCAACTCCGTACTCAGTCCTCCATGTAAACAAGGTTATTATTACCAACTTTTCAACAACTTTTCCAAAATTTGAAACTTTTTTCATTGCACACTTTTCGCCTTTACATCACTAGGGGCAAATGTGGACATGGCATGGCCGCCTACTAGAACGAGAGTTTATAGCAAAACATTAGCCGAGTACGGCTAGTAGGCTAGGCCTATTTTAGCTTGATAAAATTCCTTAGCCTTCTTCTCTACATATTTACCATTTGCCCCAAAAAAGTCTGTTGACTACATTAAAATAGGCTGAACAATATATCTTTATGCTTTGCAGGTGACATTTTGAGCGGTGTTTGCAACGTGGGTCTGTGGGATGTAGAAGCGCTGCGAGGCTTCGTGCTGGCACCTCTCTTCGTTTACCTCGTCCTAGGAACCATCTTCCTTCTTGCCGGATTCGTCTCCCTGTTTCGTATCCGTACTGTCATGAAACACGACGGCACCAAAACCGACAAGCTGGAAAAATTAATGATACGCATCGGAGTGTTCTCGGTTCTATACACCGTACCCGCACTGATTGTGTTGGCGTGCCTGTTCTATGAGCAGGCGTACTACGACCAGTGGATGTTGACATGGAACATGGACATGTGTTCGCGCCACGGACGCTACACGCAGTACTCGACTCCCTGCCCCGTGGGAGATCGGGCCCGCGATCTGGGACGAAAGCCTGACTTTGAAGTGTTCATGATCAAGTACCTCATGGGATTGATTGTGGGTATTACGTCAAGCTTTTGGATTTGGTCTGGTAAAACTATTTCAAGTTGGAAGGAGTTCTTTTATAAGATTCGCGGTCGGCGAGTTGAGGCATACGTATGAGGTAGGCCTACTTAACACTTAGGCTATGTTGCAGCTTGGCTATGGGGTAGCCTGTACCGGTGAAATTGCAAAAGTTCTTACTTCTTACTGCCACAGTTTGTGCAAATCATCTTATGGGTACATGCAAAGCTTGCCCAGGTTGCTAATATTTATTTTTGTAACCATAACTAGTGAAACATTAATACATTGGCCTAAGCCTACATGTTCCTTTTAAACTGTCATGCCTTTACCAACGCTACAAAATTCTACTCGATAACTCGCAAGTTGCGCTTGAAAACTACAAATACTAAGGATAAATTGTTTTTGCCTGTGGCGACCGTAGCTGCAGTTTTGCCCCAGACCCCTGCCTTACCTGCCCAAATAGGATTTTTGGCTTGCGAGCTTCTCTCGATGTGATTCTTGGAGGGTTGCCTATACTTGAGCAGAAAACAGGGCAGGACAAAGAATAATCTACCATACAACATTTAGAGCTAGTAGGCCTACTTGAATTTTGCATAGGATACAGAATTGCCATAGTTAGCTTTAACATGCCTGTAGGTCTACCACTTTGTGTTGTATTGGTTGCACTTTGTAATTAGGTAGGTAACACTAACAGGTGTGTTTACTGTTCACTGTTCAGCATTGTAGGTCTAGCTTTACAGGCATTAAGAGCATCGACCAATCACTAGGCCTCAGGAGCATCATTAGAGTTTGGTCATTGAGGTGGCGCAAATCCAGTAGTGGCAAATCGACAAATTCGCAATGGGTGTGTGGCTTTTGTGCCAGTGGCGTATCCAGGAATTCATAAAAGGGGGTTTCAACCAATTCATAGATGTACCATACCGAAGGCTAAGTGGGTAGTTCCGGGGGCAACCCCCCGGAAAATTTCCCTCCTTCAAGGTAATTTTGGTGAAAATCTGTATGTTTTAAAGCATCACAATGGCCAACTTTTTATTACTAAAATCCTTTTGGGCCTACTTATCTAAAAGTTTTCATCTTCAAGGTCATTTCGGGGAAAATCTGTGTCTTTTAAAGGATGACCAACTGTGGGTTGTTTATTGGAAAAAAAGGGAAATGAGGAAATTATTGGGGGTCGCGGATTGCGATTGGGGGAGGGGGTGCACGCCCCCCCAAAATTTCCTAGTGACACCACTGCTAGGCCTATCCAATTTGGAAGCATTTGAGGCAAATGAATTTTGGTGCTTCTCGACAGTCTTGTTCCATTTAACGCTCGCAATGCTCACCCACAATGCAACACACATATGTTTGGGTTGTTTATTATTGGAAAGTAGTTGTCGCATGTATTTTGAGGTTAATGTTTTTCTATTTTACTACAGTTCTGTTTATTTTGTTATGGACACTTAAGCTGGATTTTAAGTTATCTTAAGAGGTAGAAAAGAAGCCCATCATGTGGTATGTGAATCCATTATTGTCATGTCATACATAGGGCTGTGCAAATTAGTAAAAATGCCTCCCCGGGTACCGGTCAATCTTACAGTCAGGTACCCAAGATTACAAAATTTTATGATATTTTTACAATTAAAAAAAAAGATTTTGTGAAGTTAGTCAATTATTTACTTTATATTGACAGGTCGTTACTTTAAACACACGTTCTCATGAACGTGAACATGTTGATGGTCTCGGGCGCCAGAGATGTTAATTTCTAATGTCCAGCTATTGAAAACGCACTCTTAGAAATGAACTGTTGTTGCCGGTATGCATAAATATATCCGCCAGTCACTTATCGGCCAATTATGATGAATAGTGGTGCACGCGCAGCGTGTTGGTGACGTCACTCACTCGAGCTCGACACAGACAAAATTTGAGCGCTTATTACTTACTGCCGCTGCTGCGCGCCGATGAGTGAAAGCCTGACCGGCGGCAGCGTTAATTGAGCAGAATTTGAGACGAAAAACAATCTCGGTTCCTTTCTCTTTATGATGCTCACAATTTCATACTACTATCTCCACCACATCACCAAGTAATTGGTCTTGTCATCTGAAACGAGTACCCGACGACTCATTTCATTACCCGGGCTATTATCAACGTGCGGGTACCCGTTCACAGCCATAGTCATACGTAGCCAGAGCGTGCCATGGCTTGATTGTGATTGTGCAAATCTATTTCTAATTTGTATTAAAAAGTGCAACATCGAACAGTAAGCGCACACATTGGAGTGATCGAATGCAGCTCTCCAAATGCATGTGAAGCTTAGTCTACAAACAATCTATAGTCGTAGTTTATAGTTTTATTGCAATTGCGGGCACAGATCAAAACGTCCACCGTCCATTTAAAGTTAGCACACCATGACAGCTCAGCTTTGTTATTATCATAGTAGGCCTATACATTATTATTAATTCCATAAAGTAAATAATTTAGGACCTAGGTGCTAGGAGCATAAGACAACTGGCTACAGGGATGCCCTAGTTTAAAGCTTTGTTTTGGATTTAGTAACCTCTTGGTTTTGCACTGTTAAGCTCATCATTGTCCATTATTGGAGATGATCAGTCTCTAACAAATCCCACCTTGATTATTGATGACTACTATATCACACTGCAATTGGAGTTGTCCTCATGACCCTTTTCTAACTTTTTCTCTATGGATTGTACATTTTAATTTGATATCCTTATCCTATTTTGAACAACTAAAAAAAAAAAAAAAACTGACAAAACGCGTTGTGGATTTAGGTAACTAACATCTTTAAATGAGCTGCAGTCGTACTCAGCATGTGAAAAGTGTTGTCGCCCCCAAATTCACATTTTCAATGAGACTGCCATAAATGGGCTTGTTGAGGGGAATCCAAATTGGGAACTGTGCAAATACCACAGCAAAACATACAATGTTGTCTACTATTCTCATTAGAACATCAAAATTGTCAACTCACTGAGATTGCCAATGTTTTTAATTTTTAATATGTGCCCAAGTAGGCCTATGTTAAACTGAGGCAGATTCGTCTACGAAGGTCAGTAAAGTAGTTCAAAAGTTTCTAGAAAAAATGGTTTAATTTGTAGAAGCTTTTTTTTCTTTTTTTCTTTCCGGCACTTTTTTTTCAAACAGCATGTGACATCAGTACATACATTTTTGGAGTCACTGCCATCTCTATGATACAGCAATACGTATTCCAAAGAGCTTATTTAGGCCTGCATATAAAATAAATACATACATACATACATACATACATACATACATACATACATACATACATACATACATACATACATACATGTATAAATACAGGTTATTGTACTTGTAGAGAGTTGTCTACTCTTGTATGTAGGCTAACCCCCTCATGCACAAAGATTTACCGGTCCAAAGTTGTGTCTCGTTAAAATGACAGACTTGGGCAAACCCATATGTTGAATCATAGGGCTATAAAAACCGTATGCATAAAGATATTTGTGTTAGCAGACTTGCGTCCACTGGATATTTCGGTAAAGTTGCGGCTACTCTGGATGTGATGATGCAAATGTGGACCCTCACTTTTTTATACCATAAAATGAACATTTCAACTAAAATTTTTGTACCAACATACAGTAAAGCAGGCAATAATCGTGAAAAATTGAGTAAAAAATTGCAAAAAGTTCATAAAAATCGAGTGAAATTTGATCCCGCGACCCTCATCATAGGAATGCCTCTCGTTACCGCTACTCCAAAGTTGACGGTAAATATTGCAACTTTTGACCACTACCGATACATTGCTGGTTGCCCAAAACACAACATTTAATAAATGATTGAGACTGTTTTCTATCTAGAAATGCTCTTTTAGTGCTAGAATAATATATTTGAGTCATTTGGGACTGGTTTTTGTTTGCATTTTGTTTCCATTGATCTCCAAACAGTATCACCGGAGACAAGTCCACCATCTTTACCAATATTTGCGTCCGCAACTTTACCAACGCAAGTCGTTGTGCATGAGGGGTTTAGTCCATTGTTGACAAGTTTTTAGAAAATCCACATCAAATCCTTTGATTTTATTTGTTCAAATTATATTAGGTATAGGCCTATCTTAAAAAAAATATACATAGTATGTTATACTACATAATGTGTTATGTATTATTAATTTATTATGTAAACAAGAATCCAAATATCTTTTCATGAGTAAGAAGTATGTTTACTTCCCATTATGAACTTGTTGTAAATGCTGTGTAGGCTACTGACTGACATTACAATGAGCAGCCTCCTTTAAAGATGGCTACTGTTCGTTTTTTACTGTCGCAAATTTTTCAAGTGTATAACTACCAAAATATTTACTAAAAAGTAAAAACATAGCCTAAATAAAAAAGTACATATTCTAATTCTATCTTGTTATCATTATCTAAAGAAAGAAAAGGCATTTTTAGGATTAAGTACACTTCCTTATTATAAATCAAGGAACATGCTACATATAGTTTAGTACCGGTACACCAAAAATGTATGCAGCAATTGAAACACAAGCTTTCCCTCTTCCTCACTAGGCTTCAATGCCGATAGGTAGCAATGGTAGACTGACACTTATTTTGTGGGATGTTTGGGTTGGGTGTATTCTTGTTATTTTTATACAGTCATGTAAAATGTGCTGGAGCTCGTTCAGCTTTGTAGGTCTCTACAATGTGTAAGTGCAAGGGCACGCTCTTAATGTACTTTGCACCCCCCTTGCGGAAAAAGATAGAAAGAAATAGTATTGTGAAAACCAAACATTAAACATCACCGTTAACTCTAATTCAGTAATTGGGTAGGTAAAGAACTTTCTCAGGCTGTGGCTTGTGCAAACAATGGAAACCCTTATTATGGTGCCATTGGAAAGAGGTTGGGTCGTTAGTTTTAAATTATGTTGATTGAAAATGCTGTTGTTTTTAGATGCCAACAAAATCGATTCAACCAAAGACTAGGGCCTACATGATACAAATACAACAAAAAGTATTTTCTGCAAAATGTTTTACTGTAGTAGACAATTCTCCGGAGACTAGTGTTGCAACTTGCAACTACTATACAAACACAATTTTGTATATATACCAGTACATGATTCATTCTAATATAATATGTACCCTTATTGTAATTATTTATTGCCTGTTGCCACTGTACCAAATGTGAATTCATTACTATGTACAACTTTACAATCAGTTTGCAAACTATGTACACAGTTTTGTTTCTAGGTCTCAATTTTTATTTCGGGAGTTTAACGAATTCTTGCACTGTAGTGCAAACCTTAGCAAACGTTAACATGTCAATGTGCCAAATTTGTACAATATATCGACCAAATGATATAGTGTGCCTAAGCCGTAAGACTGGCTCTGCACATCTCTTTGTACCAAAACAAGACCAACAAAACATGACCTGTCCTCAAATACTTTCAGTGTTTTTAAAAAAATCAAAAAGTATGCAAATCATTGATTTTGTTTATATATAAAATGGATCTTGAAACCTTTCTTCGATCTCGTAGTACTTTGTTTTTAAAAAGTGCAAATGAATCTTGGCCAGGAAAAAGGTGTTTTAAAACATGATAATCGTGGGAAGTTACTGAGATCTGTTGCATATTTTAAAATTAATTTTAATAAATTACTGTACAGTTTCCTGTCCTAGCTGACTTGAAATAAAGATATGCAATGTTTATAATTGTATTACACTTGTAAATTGATTGAAGCTGCTTTTAAATTAATTAAATTTTGGGTTTTTGTAATGTTGATATTATTTAATTTGTTATTATTGTTAATTAACTCAACCTGTGTATGTAACTTTTTTCAAGGAATGATAATTGGGATGCAATCCTTTTTATTTATTAATTTACAATCCAATAATGCAGCCCTGTCTGATTGATTTCCATTGATTGAAGTTGCCAGACAACTCTGGATGTGGGTTGTTTACAAAATGTAATAAAAAAAAATGTTTTTAATGGCAGCAACTTAATCCAAGAAGATACATTACATTAGTGGAGATGTTGAATGACTCACTGTGCAGCTAGCTATATTGTGACTGATTTAAATTAGACTTGCTGTTTTTTATTCTTGATAATACTATGTTTGTTATATATATGAGAAATATACTGCATGTATTGCTATGTTTTCTATTGAGGAACTGCGTAGGATCAATAAAATATTAATAATCCTGCCTCTCTTTTGGGTGGTATTGGAATGTTTTACTTGGATGCATTGTCGTTCTAGATATCGTTAGTATAAACACACAGGTAGTGATCACAATGTTTACTAAAGAGAATACATTTATATATCGATAACAATATAGTAAATATAATTATGATCTATAAATTATGCTTTTGTACAGAAAAACACTTTTTATGATTAAGGCGTACCACAATATTCATATGAAATGTATGTCACATTTTAATAAATGTCAGATTGTAGTTTGATTAAATAAATTAGTATTTCATGTATCAAGAGTAGTTTCATGGATTCCCCTTGGATTTCCCGACTAAGCGTCGATGTGGATGACATTTTCAAGGGACTTGATAATGTAAATTATTCACCACTACGACGTGACGAAACATCCCGTCAATGTTATAATTTCTCTTCAATTATATCAGGTCGCGAAACCTATATATAACTTGTACCAACTAACAACAAATTTCCAATTTGAAGATTTTTTTGCTTGGCAACAAAACCACTTGCAAAAGTGGGATTTTCTAAGAAGTATTATTTCTATGTTGCTCAAAAAATCGAAGGATATTGATGACAATTGTAGCTGGTAGAGCAAAGAATGCTTGTAAAGATAAAAAAGCAATGGCAACAACACGAGAAGACAACGTATTTGTGATTCAGTAAAGGCTAGGCCCTACGTCCAATTACTAAAGCTCCACTGTTCAAAACGATTCAGTTCAAAACACTAGTTTGCTATGCAAAATAACCAGTAACCAAAGTTCTCCTACTCACTTCCCACCGCGTGAAAATAAGCTCGCAGGCTCGGTATGATCCTCGCGCGGGCACTCCACTCGTTAATCCTTCTCCTCGCAAATACCAACGTCAAGTCCACAACTGCTAGTCGCCGAATAACTTTCGTAAAAACGCAAATGTTCTGGTACACGTTGCTCACTTGATGAATACAATATCAAAACTCTTGTATCTCAAAGATCTCGCCGTATACTCTTGTAAAATTGCTCCCAATACTGAATCTCGGTGGCGGTCGCGCTTTATGACTTCACAAAATGGCCACCCTTGCAATAACTGAGTGGGTAGACTCTAAATAAAATTTATTTATTTATTTATTTAACAATAATTATCCCAAAGTTACTATTTTTCCTTATTATCTCCGAAATTCACATTTGCGTGAACCCTAATACTTCTACGTTTTATTTTCCTTGTACTTCAAGACGTTTGACGTGCTTCTACTCACTCAAAAAAGCTACTTTGTTGAACCGATTTCCCTCGTGGTCGAAGAAGCGATCGATTCTCTTGTTAAGCTGACGCTGACTTTGTCAAAAACAAATCACTGAATTCCTCAATAATCCTCCATTTGATTTTTGTAATTTGTGGATCCAACAAAACACGGTACTCTCCTTAACACGTTGGCGATAGTTTCGCCTCGAATTCCTAGCAAAAACACTGTTTTTAGGCAATTTTCCTCCGGCACCCTTCTAGGCCAAACCAACCATCGCCACTTCCTCGTTCGTCTCCTACTTTGCCTTGACCGGAAACCGGCTTCACGATTCCTGCATCGCAACAACTCTAGCTTTGTTTCAGTGCGTCCCGTCGCTCAAGCCCAATCACGGCTCAGAAAACTTGAATATTGATTCGCGCCCTTCCGGCTATTTAGTTACCAAGAAATCTTGGCGGTTTTTTGCCATCAACACTTGAAGTTACTTAGTACACACAGAAAGTAAATAGTTCTAATGACAGCATTAGATCTCCTTATTTCTAGGACATATTATAAAAATACTTTTGATATTTAAACTTGTTGTAATTATTTTTTTAGGGAAACATAGACATGTGCATTGCATTGGTCTGCCCCCTGGCAAACAATTAGGAGGTTGCTATTTCCGGCAAATAAATAAGGCTCATTGAGGAGTTATTAATTAATAGTTTTCAGGCCAAAACTATTATTATTAATGACGTATAATTTGTCATAACTAAACTTTTTAAATCAATTAGTTTACAGTGGAACATTGAAATTCCAAGAGGCGGTGCATTTTTATAGATATTAAATTTGAAAAAATAGGCGGTAATGACCATTTTGGCACATTTACACCACCAAGCTTATTTTGAATTAGGCACTAATTAAAACTAAGCTTATTATTGTAAGGCTTAAAAATAGTTTACAACAAACATAGCTACAGAAAAATTATACAATTTAAAAATCACATTACATATACAATCACTCATCTGAAATCATGCTTAGAGGCACCTACGTACGTGATTCTCAGTAGGAAGATACACACCTCTCTGCCTACTCGCCAACATTTCACAATCGGCTACCCCACCATTTCCATTTCCACACTTCATTTACGATAGCACTCTCTACTATTTTCCTTATCTCTGCTCTGTATTTGTCATTGATGACAACCAGTACGCCCTTATTAGACACTTCTATCTCTTCACGGATCACTTCACTTCATTATTCTCATGTTTCTCATTTTCTTCTTCTAATTCCTGGCTAATCTTCTCTTCACTAACCATAAGCTTTTCACTAATCAAATTACTTCCTTCACACAGCTCAATGCTACTTCTCTTTGCTTACCACAATTCTCTTGACTAATCACATTACTCTCAACTCTCTTGCTTTCACTGAGACTATTCTCTTGTTTACCAATAGCTACATCCGTTTGGACCGTTAACCTTGTTATTAGCTCTTCTAGTTGTGCGGTATGTCTTATCTATTTTCACTGTTTGGGCATCTAATTTCACATTCAACTCTGTCTTCAACTCTGTCGCCTCTGCCGCTTGTTTATCTAATTTCAATCCGCGAAGCTCTTAAATACATTCTACACTCTACAGTGCCGTTGTGGAGAATACCTTTTGTGTTCAGATAGCTTAAGGTCACTTCAAGCTATAAAACTCATGTCAGTATTCAAGTCATTATTTGGTACAAGACATCCAAATCTATTTAGAAAACTAAACTCTAAGGGTTCTATAATAGAGTTTTGCTGGATACCTGGACACGTGGGCATAGAAGGAAATGAACACGCTGATCGGGCTGCTAAAGAATCTTCCTAGCGTCGCGACGTTGATTTCAATCTAGTTCCCGTTCCAGATGTCAAGAGTGGATTCAAGCAACGATTGTTGGATTTGCGACAAGCATCTTGGGATGTGGTGCAAAATAACAAATTGCGTAGTGTGATGTCCACACTGACTAATAAAATTCGTCCTCCTGCGTCTCGACTCTCACGTAGAGAAGAGGTTGTATTGTCCAGAATTCGAATAGGCCACACACGTCCAACTCACGGATAGAAAGGTTATTTCCAGATGTCACATTTTTATGCTAGCAGAATGTACCAAATATGATTCCTTGCGCACGCAATTTGATCTCTCCCAATCATATGAAGAACTTCTATCATATGATAACGGCGACAAACTTTCTAAATTTCTGATTCAAAGTAATCTATTTCATAAAATTTAAATCACATCATACACATTTATTTTATTTATTTTATTTACATTCACATAAATAACTTTTATTTTGCTATTATCATCATTATTTTCTAAATATATACGTATATATACATGATGTTTAACCTTGGTTTTATAGTAGGCGACTATGACGCTGTTATGTTAGTACTTTAGACAGAAATTAAAAAACTGACTACACCGGGGATCGAACCCGGGACCTTGGCTTTCCGGGCCATGCTCTTACCATCTCTTACCAACTGAGCTATGCAGGCACTAATTTAATTCTGTCTCATTCTTGGTCTGTTTATATATTGTTAATAACCTGTGTAGAGCAGATTGCACTGCCTATTAGACTACATACGAAATTAACTGGAGAAATACAAACCATCTCTGTAACCATAGAGTTGGGATATTTGATGTTTAACCTTGGTTTTATAGTAGGCGACTATGACGCTGTTATGTTAGTCCTTTAGACAGAAATTAAAAAGTGACTACACCAGGGATCGAACTCGGGACCTTGGCTTTCCGGGCCATGCTCTTACCAACTGAGCTATGCAGGCACCAATTTAATTCTGTCTAATTCTTGGTCTGTTTATACATTGTTAATAACGTGTATATATGTATGTACAATACTAGGTTCTTGGGTTAAACCGCGTCGAAATGATGAATGAACCAGTGCAGAGACTGGGCGTCCACCGACGATTCGTCTGGCACGCCGCAACAGCCTCCTTATATACCTGAAAAGGTGCGGGGCGGCGAGGTCAAATCTAAAACCATGATCTCGTCCTTACTCTATTGTAGTGAAACCTTTTTACTACGGCTTCTTGTCATTGGCCCTACTGGGGTTTCTTGTGAATTGTTGGATTTAGCATCTACATCGTTTAGAACAGAAACTGTTAAGTGTTCCTCAACTGCTAGGCTTATCACCGTAGGGTTCTGAATTCTGATGTTGCACCTCTTTTGTCTGATTATATATATTTGCTACTTGACGCGGCATCAGAATTGGCTTCCAGGCACGAGAAAGACTTTGGCTATCAACTCTCTTGTTTAGATTGTGAGGCTGTTTTTCAATCTCTACAGATTCGCTGATGATACGGGTCTGGAGTCGCTGAACCGGAGGCGGTCGCGCGCGTGCCAGCCACTGTGACTTTCACCTTCGTGAAGTCTCAGTCACCCTGATGATGTCTGACGTAGATCAGACGAAACGTCGGTGGACGCCCAGTCTCTGCACTGGTTCATCATTTCGACGCGGTTTAACCCAAGAACCTAATATTGTACATACAACGGGCCGCGAAAACCTACAACAATCCATATATATATATATATTGTTTATCTTTGGTTTTATAGAAGGCGACTAAGACGTTGATATGTTGATGTTTGTATGTTGATATTATGTGAAAATATACATATTTTCGTTACATTTGGGCCGATTCTGACCAAACGGGTGGGGCTACAACGTACATATTTCACATGGACATTAAGGTAATGGTGATGTATTTCATCTTGAAAGAAAAAGTGGAAAAAGTTAGCCAGAATCCATAGAAATAAAGTTTGTAATATGAGTGTTTTGAGGTGTATAAAAATTAACAAGTAACAATAGAAACTTCAACAATCAACACCAACAATCTCCTACAATGCGTACAAAAAGCAAGTCTTCGGGCCTCCAAATATTTTACATTCTATTAATTGGTACTAACATAGCAATTAGTACTACTTCCTAAAAATTATCATAATTAATTAACAAAAATGATTTTGCAATGGAACTTGAAGAGGTTGGGATCCCACGCATACTAAAAACTTTAAAAAGCTCATGCATCAACGCGATTAAAAAAGCGTTCGCGAAGCGGCATAGTTTAATGATATGGACTATCCACTTTACGATATAGCTACGTAATATTTCTACTGCTGTGCCTGGGAGTCCAATGAAATGTCAATTCAATTCCAGTACGCTTTATTCAACTACTTAATTCAATTTTCAATTCCATGAATCAATTCAAATTTAATTGGTACACTTTGTTCAACTTCAAAAAATAAAAAAATGCTAAGGTTTACTTATAGTATTATGTTATTTTTAATCTTTATCTTGAATTTAACGTTGTGCTGTTGATGGGAGAAAAACAGGATTATACAATTCAATGTAATTGTCTGTAACGAATGTTTGCAATCCTTAATAAATATCTATATCTTCTCTATGAACAAGGTGATATTTTATGGGGACTATAGCTAGATCACGGACACGGATAGCCATGCCTATAGACTATAGTCGATAAAGGAACTTCTTTATCAACTAAGCTGACTTATCGGAATCTGCCAATTTGACCATAAGCCGGAATGAGCTATTGGGGCAGAGTGAATTTATTGTTTGGTGTAGTATTCACTTCTTCTCCAGACTTCTTCTGCCAGTTTTGGATCCCGAGCCAACATGGACAGACTGGTGCAAGCCTCCTGCAACCGGAATCATAATAAGCAGACAGTAATATTCATATCATTCACGGAAGTTGTTCAATATTATACTGCGTATAATGATTTTGTGTGCAATTATGTGGGCGAGTGGGCCTAATTCTGTTTGTATTATACGAGAGTGACCACGCTAAAGTCAAAAATATTTATTCTATCAGAATGCGTTTCAAATTACGTCGAGTCTATTGCAGACCCAGTCATGTTATGATATTTACTTGCCTTGCAATCAACGAAATATTTCCCCGTGACGCCTTCCACTTGATCGGACACAGCCAGATGGATGGTGGTCTGAGCACCTTCAACTGCCGACTAGAACACAGTAAACCTTAAGTGAACCAAGAGCAGTTTTTTTCGCATGGGCGGAAAATCGTACACCTATAAGTTAGTTCACTTTTTGGGTGGCGCACAGTCGCACACAAGCAGAACAATAACAATTTTAACTCCAGCCGAATGGCTTTCTATCAACATAACCATTTGTCAAAAAATAATAAAAAAAATAATAAAAATGGTTTATAGACCTAGTACTATGAAAGGCACTAATTCAAAAATGCGTTTGGTAACTTACATTAAACCGGGGATTAAACCGCAGATTAAGCATTGGCTCCAAAGTGCGCTCAGGCACCCTAAACAGCAAGCAAAATTGGGACGGTTTCGTTGTGTCAAACAGCCATCACGAAACTTGAAAACTGTAGTCGATGTACGATTGTACGTACCTGACAACACATGTCAATTTCCATATTTGTTGGCCCTTTAACAAGCATGGTACAGAATGCTTTTTGGTTCACATGGGGGTATAAGGCCCAAGGGTCCCACAGAAAGTTTCAAAATTTATGTGCTCGTCAATAACAACCGAGGAAGAATGTTCGAAGACCTGTATAACTCGGCGCCGCCACCAAAAAGATCGACGCACGGCTAGTGTTATTTTACTTGTTTATTGTTCTTCGACGATCGGTTGACTAAGCTTCGTATACTTCTTTTGGGTACTCCCGTAGGCCTACCTACCAGAGCTTGTTTTTAGTAGGCCTATGCATACTATGTAAAGGGCAGCGTTGTGTTGTTTGTGACTCAAAAGCATGTAATAAAAATAAAAAAATCTTGTGGGAAACCTGCTTAAGTGCAATATGCATGCCCTTTATTAAGGTTTCTAATTAGGTATACATGAGTTGGGTCAAGGATATTGTCATGTCCATGGGCTCGGTTCGAACCCATGTTCATGTATTCAATTATTTGGTTTCTTTTGTTGATAATACTGATTGGGACATTTCTATAAGCAAAGTGGATTATACAACATTTGTGGAATGTGCTGCATTGGCAGTTACATAACTATAATGGGAACAATTAAGCTATTGTTTGATTTAGAGATAATGCAGGGGTTTCAATACAATAACACAAGGGGTACGAGGACAATTTCATGTTGAAGAGTAGAGGGGGAAGTGGGTTGCACTTAGGTCCTTTTGACGTACAGACTGGAGCCCTGGAGGGGGAAAGTCAAGAAGAGTCGAGGGGAAGCTTCTTTATGACTGAGGTGCGTTCTGATCGGGAGATGAAGGCAGACCGGCGAGAGGGCTAGGTGCCTACCCGGGAGTCGAACCAAGAGAACTCGTCTAGGTAACGTAAGGGCTAGGTGCCCAAGATAAGCGACTTCAGTGCTCATTGGAAGCGACAGGACTAGGTGTCCGGCTTTGGAAGCTAGGGCTTCAGCCAGGAGTGCTAGACACAAGAAGGGGACCGAGGCTATCGCCTTACAAAAGGTGAAGAACGAAGAGCCAAACATCGCCAGCTGCTGAAGAGTCCGTGACCAAGGAACGACACCATCTGTACCAGAGTCATAGAGGGAAAGACTAAGCTAAGTTCTCTTAATAATTAGTAATGTCGGTAATGCTAAGGGATACGAACCCACGTTCAGCTGAGTACAGTGCATGAGCTCACCGATACCAGGCGAGAGTAGGCTGATCATTTGTCTATTGCTAATACAGTGCACCCTTCTTTTGATGATTTATGACTCTTATGACACGGTCACCACCACCCTAAGTACTCCTCATCCCAGACTCTGGATTAGAGACGATCAGGTCACAAGTAATCGTGGTTGTCCCCTGGAGAACTACGCCCCCACAATAACAGCTACTCCGGCATTAACATCCATGCTTAAGGGGTGACATCCGCTGAACTTGACAATATTTGAGAGGACTCAATCCCTGGCATTTGCATTAACGATCGAGGAAAACCTCGGACAAAACCTTCTGTCAGGATTGACGTTCTCAACTGGATTTGACCTCCCGAATTTCAATTTCAATTTCAATTTCAATTTCAATTTATTCATTCGACCGATACATGGTAACAGATATAACCCCTCTTGAGAGAGAGGGAATGAATAATCTAATCTAATATAATAATCTAATAAATAAGCAACACGTATAAATATAATGATTCACATGATAATGATGGAAAATATAAATACTAATAAGGAAAAGTGGAATTTGAAAATAAGCGAGTTGCTATTAATAATAATGAGATTGATATAATATATTATTTTATGAAAGTATAACTGGAGAAGAGAATTGTTCGATGAGGTGATTTACAATTGGTGCAAGATAATGGTACAGATGAAAGTAAGAGACATAATGATATGGAGGCATATAACTAAAAAATCGTAACCATATGTTACAATTTTAGTTTACTTTGAAACAGGACTTAACAGGTGATATATCATTGCTGAATTTAGCTAGAATATCTGTTTTTATTTATTATTATTTAATTGTTCGTTATATTATAATTTCTTTATTATGTACATGGAGAGGTAGTCACTAACCGAGGAGAAGCTGTTTGCTGTGAGATATATTTTTAACTTGTGTTTGAAGGAGGGCAGGGTGGGGGAGGTTTTTATGTTTTCTGGGAGCTTGTTGTAAAGGGTGGAGTGGCCGCAAAAAGGCGCAGGTGGTGGGGTGGCCTATGTATGTGAAGGATGGCTCTTGTGTTGTGGCAGTGCACAGACGCATTGAGAGGGAAGAGGTTACTATTTGTGCGAACAAAGAGTGCAGCAGACTGGATGAGTGTGCATGCTAGAGTTAGAATTCCTAATTCCTTAAAGAGCTCCCTACAGGAGTGTTTTCTAGAGACACCCGCAATAATGCGTATCGCTCTCTTTTGGAGGATAAATATTCTATTTGCTTGGGGGGAGGCTCCCCAAAATAGCAGGCCATAGGATAGTGGAGAGTGGATGAGGGCAAAGTAGACTTGCAATAAGATATGGGGGTGAACAATTTGTTTGAGCTTACGGATAGAGTAGCATCCAGATAAAATTTTGTTGGCAACATGGTTACATGGATAGACCAGTCGAGTTTTTCGGTCAATGCAAGGCGAGGACTTTTACACTAGAAGCGCGGGGGATTATATCAAACTCTAGATGAACTAGGGGACTAGCCAGTGGGATCTTATTGGGAGTGTGGAAGTATAAGTATACCGTTTTAGAGCGCGAGATGTAGAGTTCATTGTCGCGGCTGTATGATGACATTTTGGCCACTTGGTTGTTGATTAGGGGGGCAAGTGCCTGAGAGGGATGATGTTTAGGTAGGGTCAGCAGATGGCTGGAGTCATCTGCATATTGTGTGAGAATACCTCATCCAGAAGGTGGCCTGATCATTAACATATATGATATAGGCTAGGGGTCCGAGTATGGAACCCTGGGGAACCCCACAGACTATGGACAGAGATTTAGAGCGGGTTTGGTGACGGATAGACCATTGGCTGTCCGATTTCGACTACTTGAGAACGGCCGGAGAGAAAAGAGGAAATCAATCTAAAGCGATCCCTCGGATGCCATAGGTATATAGCTTTCCGAGGAGAATTTTGTGATCTATCGTATCAAAAGCCTTTGTCATGTCATAGAACACTCCTACCGCGTGGTCACCTTTGTCAAAGCAGAGTAGAGAGGGGAAAGAAAACTGAAGATTGCGCTTGTGGTGGATTTGTTTTTCAAAAACCATGCTGAGTAGGGGAGAGAATGTTGTGATAATTTAGAAATGATGATAGACGATCATGCATGATGTATTCATATATTTTGGAAAAAGAGGAGAGCAGGGAGATGGGTCGATAGTTAGTCATCTCAGATTTTTTACCTTTGTGTTTTGTAGATAGGGATTATTTTTGCTGCCTTCAGTTTAGAGGGGAAAATGCCATCAGAAAAGGATTGATTTATGATGTAGGCTAATGGGCCGGAAATAAAGTCCATACATTTAAAAAGAAGAGAGCCTGGCACCTCGTCAAGTCCATATGAGTGTTTGGAACTAAGTTTCCTAGTTACAGTAGCTACTTCAATTGAGTTGGTTGGGTGGAGAAAGATAGTTGGGCCGATCAGAGGTCGTGGGGGTTTTGGAGGAGGGGGAGGGTTAATTGATGCATTAGGCTTACCAGCAGGGTTGCACGAGTGATGAAGAAGTCATTAAAGAGTTCACATTGAGATGATGCGTCAGATATAACTTTACCGTTAGCAATAAGAGAGAGGTTGCATTTAGGTTGCGGGGCATTGGTCTGTGATTTAATCATGGACCAAATAGCTTTTGAGGTGTTCTTAGATTCTGATATTAAGGAGTCGTTATAGTGAGTTTAGCTTGGCGAATGTTTCTAGCATGAGACTTTTTTAAATCACGATATTGTTGTTACTAGTCGAGTTGTTAGTCGACTCAGTTCGAAATGAAGGGATCGCAAGGTCTGGGCTTCGGATCGCAGTTTTGGTGTGATCCAGGGAATTGACTTTGGGTTTAAAGCGGGGGACAGCTTTTTAGCGGAAATGATTTATTGAAGTGATACAGGAAAGTGGTAGAAAACTAGAGAAGAGTACATCTGATCTCCAGGAGTTGACAGTGACTGCCAATTTTCTGCACTTAGCCGTGTTAGAAAGTTGTCTGTATTGTTGGGACTGAAAGAGCGTTTCATTACCTTCATTTTTGGGGGGTGGATTTGGAGAAAATAAAGGTTGAGAATGAGGAGGTAATGGTCAGACAGGCCAGGGTCAGTAGAGCTGACGGAAAACAATGCTGGGTCGAGAGAAGTGAAAATGTTGTCGATAAGAGAGCTGCTAGTGGCAGTGACACGGGTTGGTGTATCAATGGTTTCAATGATATTGAAGGAGTGGACCAGATCGAGCAGTTTAGATCGGGATGGTGATTGGGTAAGCAGGTCCACATTGTGGTCACTGCATAAGACTAAGTCTGCTTTAGGAAATTTCTTGGTGAGAAGGATGAGCACTTCATCAAGCTTGGAGAGAAATGTATTTAAGTCACCAAGAGGGGAACGGTAGACAGAGGAATTATAAAGTGCTGATCGAGAGAGCGCCAAGAACCTGCCACACATTCAAACACTTTCTCGGTGCAGTAGGGTTGACTTCAGGGATGGGATATATATATAAATCAGTCGCGCGCATTGGTTGAGAAAGCATGACATTGTAGAGTGTTATTCCTGCTGCAACCAACTTTATCACATTAAAGGTGGGCTGTACTCAAGGATCCGAGAATTTTCTTAAGAATGGTAATGTAAAAACGAGAATGCCGAAAACCCCATCCAAAACGGATAAGAACTCGCGAAACGACAGCGCGTTGAAGTTCTGGGTGGCCGTCCGGGGACGTCACCGCTCCCACTCACCCAGCGGTCGCAGCCCGCGGACCTCATGCTGTCTGACCGGACTGTGCTACGGGGAACAACAACATATTTCCTTTATATATTATGTTTGGGCGTTATAGGGGTAGCAGTGCCAAGTGACCATCCTTCTAATTCAATGTAAAACGTGTGTACATACTGTAGTTATATTGAAGCGTTTTTTTTTTTTAAATTATTATTCTTATTGACTAAATGCCAGGTGGCAGTGTTGTGATTTTGTGCTAAAACGTATTATTGTGTATTGTATTGCTAGATAACCCCATGATTATGAACATAAACACGCGTCAATATGACTATATGTTGTGTATTCGGGTGCAGTAATCAGCCAGGAAAATCAGTGATCGTCGATGGAAAGAAAGTTAGTTTTCAGTTTCCAAATCGTGATAGATCGCCGATTCGTCATAAATCTTGCTTGAAGAAAATTAATTGCGTGGGGTTTACACCTAGTAAATATTCAGTTGTGTGCTTCCAACTTTTCTGACGAAGACTTTGAAATATCATCTAATTTACAAAAAAAAAATCAGTTTGGCATGCCGCATATTAGGCTCAATTTCGAATCCCGTGTTAAAAAAGGATTCAAAACCGTCAATAAAATTAAAAGGGGGAGATTCATCGTTTCAACATGTCACAAAAAAGCGCCGAGTGGGACTTAGTATTTGTACCTAAGAAGAAAGATAGTGAGCGATGCTGTCACAGAAAGCGAGAGTTTTGAAACAGAGTTACAATGTATTTATTATTAGTATTGTAGTTGGTAGTTATAAGTATTGTATAGCCGAGATAGAAATTCATGTCGGCACAACTGTGTTGAACGAGAATTCCATCCAGGAAATAGGAATTCAACGTGAATTAATCGGTTTATGACTGTCGTTGATAGACAATCGAAGATGACTCCTCAGTGGATAATGACAAAGATGTGGATATCTTCATAGTGTTCTTCCTCAGAGTGCATTACTGCATGACGACTATGTGTCATCTAGTTACGACGACGTACCATCTAGTGATGACGACTTGTTATCTAGTGATGTCAACGTTCCTAGTTTCATTGTATCACTCATGCATTTCAAAGCAAATCAAAGGCGTAACGCAAGACTGAATACTCCAATTCACATCTTCCCCATTTCCGTTTCCCCACCCACGCAGAAAGAGTTAGTAATGAAATCAACAACTTTAATACACTGTATAACATGACGTGTATATATTAGTTTATTGGTGCAATATATCTTTCAACTGTCCAAAATGATTGGTCACAGTTAATGGGGGTTAAGGGGTTGGGGGCTCAACAATGACCGTTTTACACAATAAGACACCAAAGTTATTTTCTGGAGTCTTCTGTACTGCGTCATAAACTTTCACCACGCAGTCAGTACGATAGTGTTTTGTGAGTGTGGTGGCCGTTATTCAACCCTATCATTTTGAGCGTCGACGTTTTGATAGTAGGAGAATAAACCAAAAAAAATCACTTATAGGCAGATCAGGGAATATTGATTGGTGTAATTGTGGGGAGTGCGTAATAACGTTGATAGACGAAACTAGTGTGTATTCACTGTGTTGCAGGACAGTAAAGTAATAAGGGAACATCGAGGAAGTGCTGACTGTATCACAGAACTATTATTTTTTAAAAGTGTCGTGTTAAATCTTGATACACTGAAGACAGCAAATCACTTATTAGCTTTGCATGCGCCTGATAGCCAATTAGTAATTCTAAACGAATCATTTCATAATACATAATATCGCTACGTTGCTCACCAACAATTTGTTTACTGGATGAATTCGTGGTCAACATTTGGCAAAAAGAAAAGGAATGTTATTGGGGACACCCATCGTGTGTTGTTGAACTGTATTCGCGCGAAAGGTACCCAGAATCAACAGGGCTCAAAGTTGGTTTTAAAGCAGCTGACGGTTACGAGCCTGAGTATTTTGAATAACTTCTTCATTGGTGAGTTTAATTGAGTTTATTATTTTGTTATTATGGTTGTTATTTAGTATTACTATTATTGGGGTAGTGAGTCCGGCGAAAGCACGGGCTTGAGCCATGCACGCATGGTGTGTAGTTGGCTGCAGCCAGCGACCCGCGGCCGTCGAGGACTAGGGAGCGGTGACGTAGGCACCCCCACCCCCAACTTTGAGGCGGGCTAGCTCTTGAACGGCTCGTGCGTTTGAGCTCGGGTTTTTACTAGGGTTATCGAAATCGTGTCAAAAATGTGTTTAATACATAAAAACGCGTTTTGAAATTTACCCTACTTTAACTACAGCCCACCATTAACATGGGCGCCGCGGGGGCCTCCCTGGATTTCAGGGAAAATAAAATTAATTAGGATGAAATTAAAGTTTGTTATTAATGGTATGTACGCTTTATTTTTCATACAACAATGTTTAACACAATATGTATTAACATCAACATTGCACTGTTTGAATTGTGGTTGGAAGTTCACAACCTATTCTATAAACTTTTGCTACATACTGCAATATTGCCACATTAGTAAAAGTAAACAATCACTCGTGGACTATCAGAATGGGACACGAGCTTTTCGATGGGTTGTGCTATAATGGATCACAATATCACACTAATGTGAAGGTGCAAACAATTTCGGCTTGGATCAAAGCGTTTGAAATGGTGAAATGGCGATGACGATGGTGCACGCGCTGCAAAAACAATACAATGTCTCTCTCATTTTACAATTTTGAATGCAGCATAAGTTATATTTTGTTCGTCGGGTAGTTTACTTTTTGTGAATCTTCAATTACAACCAAGCCATTTACTTTTCTATCACAAGACACCGGTATCAATAATTGGATGAGCGAAGCGAAGACTTCAATTTCACTGACCCCTCAAAAAATTTAGCTCCAATGTTTTTTGTTTGTTTTTTAGTTTGTATTTTTGTCTGTTTGTTCGCTCTCTACCAGGCAAACGGCATATCCGATTGGAGGGGACCTTCGAAATGTCTGAACTTAGACCTGTATTGTTTTTGTGTACAATCGAAGAAATATTGCTCATGAATATCGTACTTTTACAATTTTTTTCGATTTTTAGTGCGATATTTTCGTGACATTTGGGCCGATTCTGACCAAACGGGTGGGGCTACAACGTTCATTGAGCGAGCGAAGCGAGCGTCTCCACTTGACTCTTATGGCTCCAATGTCTGTTTTTTTTTTTTTTTTTTCTGTTACTGCTTCGATACAGGTCGCACCGTTTCTCTGATCGACCTGAAATTTTGCACACATGTACATACCACCTAGGCGGGTTGCTGTATAGTTTTGTGGCAAAATCGTTCAAAAAGTTAAAAAGTTACATTAAAGTTAATCGAAAGTTTTTTTTTCAAACTAAACGGCGACAAAATCTGAGGTGGCCAAATCATTTAGAATGTCCGTCCGATCACGAATATGTTATTTTTATTTTGATCCGATAAGTAGTGTAGATGGAAATTACATTATAACAAAGTCCCGTTACCATGGCAACGGAAAGTCGCACAGTTTTTTGGCTCATGATAGCGGTCAAACGGAGGCTCGGATCGAGTTGAAATTTTGAACATCCGCAAGTTTCGTTCCCGTTTGAATGCCATTAGTTTTGTGGCAAAATCGTTCAAAAAGTTATAAAGTTACATTAAAGTTAAACTAAAGTTTTTTTTTTAAACTAAACGGCGACAAAATCTGAGGTAGCCAAATCATTTAGAATGTCCGTCCGGTCACGAATATGTTAATTTTATTTTGATCCGATAAGTAGTGTAGATTGAAATTACATTTTAACAAAAGTAACGTTACCATGGCAACGAAAAGTCGCACAAGAATTCTGGTCACTATGTACTGCCACCTAGAAGAAATCAAGAGTAAAATAATTTTCCCAAAGAAATGATGTCAAGGTCCTCTAGATGGCGGTGGATTTTATCCATTCTCTCCTATTTTACAAATTTTCAGCTAAATCGATCAAGACCTTAAGACTTATTGGTATATAACATTATGGGAATGTCGTACTCGGGTCGTGTTGCACGTACCGGTGCTCGCTCAACAACGCGTCCAACTGAGCGTTTTCCTAGTTTACATGTACATTAAGGTAATGGTAATTGAGCGAGCGTAGCGAGCGTCTCCACTTGACTCTTATGGCTCAAATGTCTGTTTTTTTTTTGTTTTTTTTCTGTTACTGCTTCGGTACAGGTCGCACCGTTTCTCTGATCGACCTGAAATTTTGCACACATGTACATACCACCTATGCGGGTTGCTGTATAGGTTTTGAACAAAATCCGATCGTTGGTTATTAAAAAAAAAAATGTTCCGATCGTTATGAAATTTTGCAGGGTCAATAAGTACAGTATTTTACAAATTTTCAGCTAAATCGGTTAAGACCTTAAAGACTTATTGGTTTGTAACATTAAGGGAATGTCGTACTCGGGTCGTGTTGCACGTACCGGTGCTCGCTCAACAACGCGACGGGACTTTAGCGTTTTCCTCGTGTATTGCTTTATGAAAGAAAAAGTTGAAAACGTTAGCCAGAATCCATAGAATAAAGGTTTTAATATGAGTTTTTTGAGGTACATTATAACAATTAACAAGTAACTATAGAAACTTGTCAACAATCACCTACAATGCGTTCATAAAGCAATCTTCGGGCCTACAGAAATTTGACATTCTAATTACCCTAGCAATAAGTACTTTATAAATAAAAATGATTCTTATTTAACAAAAACGATTTTGCAATGGAACTTGAAGAAGTAAAGAGATCCCACGCATACAATTTTTTTTTTTTTTAAAAAAAAGCTTATCCATCAACGCGACGGGACTTTAGCGTTTTCCTGGTTATTTATATGCTTTTCTTTTCTTTATTTCTTTATTTCAGTCCACTGATATATGCATTACATATATATGAGACAAACACAAATTACAAATAATAACAAAAAATATAAGTACAATACAGATTATGGTAATTACAAAATACTACAAAATATCAATAACAATGCTAATTGCATTTTGTTATTATACATAATAAATAAGATAATATTACATGAATACATTTTACAATTTTTAAATCATATCCAAAGTGAAGAGAGAAAAAAAAAGTGGTGTGAGAGAAGTGTGAAAATAATAAGTTAAATTGTCCAATGGTCATCTAGGAATTCTCTAAATGAGTAATAAGCTTTATTTATAAGGAATTCTTTCAATTTGTGCTTAAAGAGTGTTAGTGAGTTGGAATATTTAATTGAAGCTGGTAATTTATTAAATATTGTACTACAAACGTGAGTCGGGCTTTTGTCAAAGAAAGTGTGGCTAGATTTTGGTATGAAAATGTTAGTATTATATCTAGTAAAATGGGAATGGTGGGCATTATTTAATGGAAAATGGTCAGGATTGGAATATACAAAAGTTGCTGCAGAGATAATTAGCGTACATGTTAGTGTGAGGATACGTAAATTTGTGAAATGTGCTTTGCACGATTGCCTACTGGATATTCCAGCAATTATCCTAACAGCACGTTTTTGAATAATAAAAATACGTTTAGCGTGAGGTGATGTACCCCAAAAAATAATGCCATAGGAAAGAAGAGAATGAATAAACGCATGATATACCATCGAAAGTATGGGAGGGTTAACAATTAATTTCAGTTTGCGGAGCATGAAACATCCACTCAGGAGGCGAGGAACAATTGATTGAATATGGGGGCCCCAGTCTAACGAATCACTTATGGTCAGCCCAAGGACTTTGGTGGTTACTACTCTTGGTATACTGTGGCCCTCTAAACGGATTAATGGACTCGAGAGCACTTGCCGAGTACCAGTGCGGAAATTCAGGAAAAATGTTTTACTGGTTTGAATAGCAAGTCGATTATTTGTACTGTAAGATAACATTTGGGAAACTTGACAATTAGCAGCTTTGGTCAATTGCAAGGTAGTCTCCTTGGATGACGTAAGTAAAGAATTGATGTCATCAGCATAAAGTGTGAGTAACGCTTTAACACAAATAGGAATAGTATTGTTGTTATGTAGAAATTGACGTAGATCATTAATGTATACTATAAAGAAAAGAGGTCCTAAAACTGAACCTTGTGGGACGCCGTTTTGTTAATTTTATTTAGTAACAGTATCTTTTCTTTACGAGCATATTAAGATCTTGTATTATATTTATATTTTATAATTTATACCTGTTACTAACTGCAAGAAGTAATTCAAGTTCCAGTGTGCGTAACAAGAAGAAAATTAAATCACAATATTTTCATTTGGGTCTCCTTATAATCCCAACAAAGCATCATGTTTTGCTAAAATATAATATATCCTTTTTAAATTCGGTTAATTCATATCCTATTATATCATCGGGTCGTCGTCGGGGAACTTTCCCCTTCCCTTTGACTACCTTCCCGACGGCGGCGACAATGACAACACGGACGGATGATGACACAGACGGAGACGACCACGACGTGGGGGGACCCCTGCCCTCCCCATACGCTTGTGGCTTGTTCTGACCAGCACAGGCCTTTCCACCCCTTGTCCCCCCGCGCCATCCCTTACGTCCCTCCCTTCGTCTCGATTAGGCAAGTTGCATAAATATGAGACGTTAAGCATTAAGCAATATCCAATCAATCATCCAAACCGATTAACATGTACCAAAATTTAAAAAAGTCTTGCGAGGTTAAACGCTCACCTCTCCCCCTACCCTTTATAGGGATAAATAGTGATATTTCGTGATACCCTGCTTGGAAAAAGTCCTGCCAGCGCCCATATAAATTATGCTATATTGTCCTTTTAATAAGTGCTTATTGGACATAACACTGCTCTTTATCAATACTAGGCCGCTTCGCGAACGCTTTTTTAAGTCGCGTTGATGGATGAGCTTTTTTAGAATATTTCTGTCCAATAATAACGTTTTTATGTGGAATTAACGTACTTTTTCGAAAGTAATTTGATATTACTTGTTCATTATACACCTGTAAAAGGCTTATATTAAAACCTTTATTTCTATGAATTTTGACCAACTTTTTCAACTTTTTCTTTCAAGAGGCACTACATCACCATAAATTTTTATGTCTATGTTCAATATGAACGTTGTAACCCCACCCGTTTGGTCAAAATCGGCCCAAATATCAAGAAAATATCGTATTATAAACGAGAGAAAAAATCTTAAAAGTACGATTTCTATAAGAAATATTTTTTCAAATGTCTCTAAAATCATAACAAATATGATTTCAGTGATTTTAAACGTTCCTATAAAGTTTCATCAATATCGGAGTAGCTGTTTGCCAAATATCACGAAAATATCGCACTAAAAATCGAAAAAAATCGTAAAAGTACGATATTTATGAGAAATATTTTCTTCGATTGTACCCAAAAACAATACAGCTCTAAGTTTAGAGATTTCGAAGGTCCCCTCTAATTTTCATCAAGATCGCATATGCCGTTTTCCCGATAGAGAGCGAACAAACAGACAAAAAAAACTAACAAAAACAAAACACCCGAGCTATTTTTCTTGGTGTAACGTAAGTAAACTAAGAAGCTTCGCAAACGCTTTTGTAAGTCGCGTTGATGGATGAGCTTTTTAATTATAAAATGTTAATATTAAATTAAAAATAATAAAAACAATGACGTAATATAAGCTAAGCGCTAGACACACAGTTAGGCCGTGGGGAGCATAACAATTTGAACCTGTCTCTAGTAGGGAAAAACCCACCGCCGTCTAAATGTATCGTACCCTTAAATTTAACAGCCTTTGTGTTAACAAGCGGTGTAAAATCAAAACCGCAAGATGGCGATTTCTCGTTATTATTGAAGAAAAACAGTCTTTCTTCCTCAAATCTCTCAGTTACTCCGATTTCCGAACAAAGCAATTCAAGTTGGTGGACTATCATACTATTGTCTATCTGCATTAGGCTTTTAGTAATCAAAACTAGTTATTTGTGCGGAATATGTGTCTGAACAAGGTCGTGCAGGTCTAGGGTTGCCTAGGAGAGGCCTAGGGCTTGTCAAACGTGTAATGTTAGCATTAATTGAATGTAGTTCTATAGCCTAATGGAACTAAAGGCTTACACTGTTGTATTATAAATAATTTTCTTTATCTGGGCCTAGGCCCGGGACGGTTTCTGGTTTGTTTTATGAAAGTAATGACAATTTTTCTCGTTTCACACATAGAAGCAAAATTTTAAATGTCCGCCATTTGTTTACGTATTTGTTTATCCCCGCGACGTTCAAATAATCCACTGCATCATAGTTCATTCAACTAGATGAAGTATCTATGTTGCAGTGAAGTGATTTTTCCCTACTAGAGAGGCTTCAAATTGTTACGCTAGCGCTCGGTTGGAAGGATAGGAGACTGAGCGTCTAGCGCTTTGCTACGCAAAGCTTATGTACGTCATTGATAAAAACATATTAACACGGCCCATACAAAGCAATCATTAGGTCTGTTGGATCTTTGATTGTTTGTAACAAGGCTGTGAGTAAGGTATACAATCTCCTGTGAAGTTTTCATACAAGGCTGTGAGAAAAATCTAAAATCTATATTTACATGCTATTTGGGTGGATTCTGACCAAACGGGTGGGGCTACAACGTTCATATTTCACATGGACATTAAGGTAAGGGTGATGTATTGACTTTTGAAAGAAAAAGTTGAAAAAGCTAGCCATAATCTATAGAAATAAAGGTTTCAATATTTAACACCTCAAAAAACTCAAATTAAAACCTAATTATTTCTATAGATTCTGGCTAACTTTTTCAAACTTATCTTTCAAATGTCAATACATCACCATTACTATAATGTACATGTGAAATATGAACGTTGTAGCCCCACCCGTTTGGTCAGAATCGGCCCAAATGTCACGAAAATATCACACTAAAAATCGGAAAAAATCGTAAAAGTACGATATTCATGAGAAATATTTCTTCGATTGTACCCAAAAACGTAGCAAATCTAAGTTCAGAGATTTCGAAGGTCCCCTCAAATTTTCATCAAGATTGCATATGCCGTTTGCCCGGTAGAGAGCGAACAAACAGACAGAAAAAAAACAAACAACAAACAACAGCCAAGCTAAATTTTTTGGGGGGTCGGTGAAATTGAAGTCTTCGCTTCGCTCATCCATAAACAAACAAAAAAACACAAAGTCAAATTGAAGTCTTCGCTTCGCTCATCCAATTATTTGTGATATTAATTCTACTTTTATTCAATTTTTTTATTCAATCAGACGCGGAGGAAAGGGGATATTTCCACTCACACTGTTTCCTGTACCGCCCACATACTTCAGAATTATTATACATGCAACTAAAAAATAAATTGAAGTCAGTATAAAAAAGGTGTGTTTGCAGTGTTGACGCATGTAAAAGACTGTAATGCAAAGAGTAATATGTATACAGTACCTTGCCAACAATCATGAGCATTAGTTCAAAGCAGACTAAGACAAGAGGAAGCTTTTTCTTCCATATCTGTGTGCGGACTGTAATGCAAAGAGTAATATGTATACAGTACCTTGCCAACAATCATGAGCATTAGTTCAAAGCAGACTAAGACAAGATGAGGTTTCTTCTTCCATATCTGTGTGCGGACTGTAATGCAAAGAGCAGTGGCGTAACGCAGAAGTCGGCCTCCCTCCCGCGACATTGGCCATTGGACATAGTAGGACCAAGCAGGGGGGTATGGGGGGGGCGGACGGTCCCCCCCATGAATAGCGTCGCAGGCGAAAATTTGTGAATTCAGGTTTTTAGAGTGCATTTGGTGCGTTTTAGAAAAAAGTTTTGGTCTGGATGTCATACCGAAACAATGTAGTTTGTGTGCGTCAATTTGTTTTGTCGTCAAGTTTTATTAGTCTCCAAATTCGTGAACAATCTCAATAATTTATAATTTGAGAGCAAGACTATCTAAAGAAGTACCCGTCTCGGCCAAATGGCGACCCACTTCGATCCCCTTACAATCCCTTTTAGGACAGCCATCCGTTTATGACTTGGCTCGCCTGTTATAAGAGTTGTTGCTATAGTGTCTAAATATTTCTCTGTACACAAACGGAAATGTTGGTTGCCTAGAAAATTCTATGGTGTCTTTATTGTCTTCTTCATATTTAATAAGATATTGAAAGTGATATTTGTGTAAATATTCTTGAGACCCGTGACTGATTTTCTGGCTGATACAACATTTTCCGAAATGTTTCGATTTTTACATTTTTTTTTTGGGGGGGGGGGGGGCGCTAATTTTTTCATATTTTTAAATACAATTTTGAGTGATTTGCTGTCTTATTTTAAATTGCATAAAATGCGATCGGGGGCCCCCCCGCCTCGCGGGGTTTGCGGGGCCCTCCGCTACGCCAGTGGCAAAGAGTATTATGTGTACAGTACCTTGCCAACAATCATGAGCATTAGTTCAAAGCAGACTAAGACAAGAGGAGGCTTCTTCTTCCATATCTGTGTGCGGACAATGCCTGGATGCAAAGAGTTGACAGTTACACCTGGGAGAAGAAAAACGTTGTCATTTATTTTAGTATGCCATTGCCCTACATGGGTCAAACTTACGTTAGGTTGAAATGTATGTGCTTTTACTTTGCAAATTTGTCAAGCATTCGTATTATTATGTCGCAAATTTAATACCCTGCAAATTTACACGAAAAAATGTATTTTGATTGTCGTCACCCTAAAGTCCGTTTTAGCGATTCGCGTCACATATTGTTAGCCCTAATTTTGATGAATTCATTTTTATGACAAACAATTTTGTTACATTTTGCCCGACGATCAACATGATATATTTCATATTTAATGCCACCAAACAATATATTTGATTCTGAACTTTATAATTGAAATATAAATTTTTGAAATTAATAGTATTTCGTGTAAGTTCAACCAAATAACAAAAAACTTGTTGAAAAAACAGCCAAACCTTACACAATCAAAAGCAATGAGATCTAAAAGAAATGCCAAGCTTATGTACCCTCCTACATTTTCGCAATCTTAATACATAAATTCAATTTGTGCAAGTTAGTGCAAATTTATTTTGCCAAGCTTTGCAAGGATACAGTCACAGGGCAAAGTGAATTTATGTATTTAGATTGCGAAAATGTAGGAGGGTACATTAGCTTGGCATTCTGGCGTTCTTTTAGATCTCATTGCTTTTGATTGTGTAAGGTTTGTCTGTTTTTTTTTTACAAGTTTTTTGTTATTTTTTGGATCTCATTACTTTTTCAAGTTCCATTACAAAATTATTTGTTTAAATACAATAATTGTTTCAAAGTCGATTTAATTTATATGGTATTACCAATTAACAATAGAATTAAAAATATCTAGTGGTCCAAAGACTTGTTTTTTGAAAACAATGTAGGTGATCATCGTCAAGTAACTATAGTTACTTGTTGATTATATTCTTGTAACAGTCTTATTTTAGAACCTTTATTTGGAAGCCTTCCAGCAAACTTTTTTTTAACTTTTTCTTTCAAAAGACCCTATATCACTATAACCTTAATGTACATGTAAAATATGAACGTTGTAGTTCCACCCGTTTGGTCAGAATCGCGGGCTGATTGAAACTGACGAATTAGACCGTAGTAGTAGTAGCAGTAGCTAGCAGTAGCTTGCAAGCTTGCGGATGGTCCAAATTTCAACTCGATCCGAGCCTCCGTTTGAACGTTATGGCTAGACATACAAACAAACAAAACAAAACCAGTGACTATTTTTTCCGCCAGAGTCAAATGGAAACGCTCGCTTCGCTCGCTTAAACATCCTTAAAGTGATTTTGAGCATGTTTCAAGCACTTTTTCACCAAAAAGGAATGCTCGTACCCCAACCAAATTTGGCATGTGTTGTCAGGTACCTAAATACCCTCGATTTTGACAGTTTCTAAATTCACATCACGTTTCATGACGGCTGGGTAACACCTCGAAATCACCCCAACTCTGCTTGCTGTATAAGGTGCCTGAGTGTGAAGCGCGCCACGGCTTGGCTGCGGCGCCCTAATGGGCACCTAGATCACAAATCACAATATTCTGATTAAATCAATACATAGCACATAGTTATATCCATTGAGTGTTATCTACGTGGTGTACAATACATTACATGAAATCATACCTGTTCCTTTCAGACGCCTTGCCAGCTGGCTGGAAGTGAGTATGTTGGCCAGCTTGCTGTATCTATACACTTGCCGTTCGACGAACCATTTCTCGAAATTTAGGTTTTCTACATCGAAGTTGGCGAACTTGTGCATTGCCGAAGACACGAACACAATTCTGCTAGGAGCGGACTTCTTCAGCAAGTCTGTAGAACATAAATTAAAATGAACCATTTTACTAGACTAGTGGGCAGACTTCCAGCATCGTTAATTTTAACAATTTGTTTTACAATGACATTTGAAAATATAATTAGACGAGTGAGCGAAGCGAATGAGGATTTCAATTTAAGATGAACGGCGCTTATTCTGTGACTCTGTGCATGTGTGTGCGTGTGTGTGTGTGTACTTAAAAAATCAGTCGAATCGATGAACAGATTGCGCTCCTTGTCGAAAGCATGTTGGAAAAGAGCTGAGGTGGTTTCCATACGTCTAACTGCAACTCTATGTTCGTCGATGCGGAGAGATTTTTGCGGTTAGTTCTTCCTACATAAGTCTTTTCGCAACTTCCACAAGGAATTTCGTATATACCATGGGACTCGTTAGGAATGGTGTCTTTAGCGTTACGTAACATAGATGAAATCTTCCGATCCGTGCTAAAAACAGTTCTTATATTCTGTTTTTTGAGTAAACGGCTTATTTTATCAGTGGTTCCTTGGACGTAAGGCAGAAACGCAGTTGATCGGGGTTCATCTTTTGGAATATCTTGATCAACAGGTTTACTCGACGTTTTATGGAATCAGTGTTGTGCCGTTATCTAGATAATGTTAACTAGATAATCATCTAGATAACATTGTGTTATCGATTATCTTATCTAGATAACATGATTTCAAAGTATCTATTATCTTATCTCAGATAATATTTCTTGTTATCTATTATCTGAATCTTCATATTAGATAACAGATACAAAAAAATCAGAATCAAGTATCAATTCAATCAACACGTCGTCTAAAATAGTGTTTTTTTTTTTAATCATTATTTTCAATGGGAAGATTTAGATTGGCCAAAACCTAGATCGCAATTCAATCTGTTAGCGTTTTCGCATGTGGTTTTTGTAAGCAAAGAATGTCCATTGTTTTCAATTGGGACTTAATGAATGCTAGGCCGCTTCGCGAACGCTCTTTTTAGTCGCATTGATAGATGAGCTTTTTGTAAAGTTTTTAGTATGCGTGGGATAACAATAGAATGCAAAATATATCGAGGCCCAAAGACTTGCTTCTGTAAGCATGGTAGGTGATTATTGTCAAGTTTCTATAGTTACTTGATATTACTTGTTAATTATACACCTATAAAAGGCTTTTATTAAAACCTTTATTTCGATGAATTTTGGCTACTTTTTCAACTTTTTCTTTCAAAAGGCAGAACATTACTAAAATCTTAATGTACATGTTGAATATGAACGTTGTAGCCCCATCCGTTTGGTCAGGATCGTCCCAAACATCATGAAAATATTGTATTATTTTTTAAAATTTTTATCGTAAAAGTACGATTTCTATGCGAAATATTTCTTTAAATGTCCCCAAAATCATAATATACATAATTTTTAAGATTTCAAACGTTCCTATAAAGTTTCATCAAGATCGGAGTAGTCGTTTGCCCGGTCAAATATCACGAAAATATCGCATTAAGAATCGTAAAAAAGTCGTAAAAGTACGATATTCACGAGAAATATTTCTTCGATTGTACCCAAAAACGTGGCAGGTCTAAGTTCAGAGATTTCAAAGGTCCCCTCCAATTTTCATCAAGATCGCATATGCCGTTTGGCCCGTAGAGCGCGAACAAACGAAAAACAAACAAAAAACACCCGAGCTAATTTTTTGGGGGGTTAGTGAAATTGAAGTCTTTGCTTTGCTCATCCAAAACGTTTGTCTTCCCCTTTACAATGTCTTCGTTTAACTTGACCAGGGAAAAAGTTATTTTTTATTTGAACTTTTCAAATAACTTGATACGAACGTAAGCTTAGTTCGTAAAACTTGAACTTTTCAAAACTTGGCCTACAGCTAACAAACATGAACTTTCTGAATGTTCAATATCGTTTATATTTGAATAGCAAACTAAGCTTTAAAAAGGCTCATTTAAAAAAATAAACTTAAACATTTCAGTCAAACTATCCTTCTTTGTTCCATTTAAGCCTCAAAATAATGCAACTGGTAAAAATATTTTTGTCAGCATTGTAATTCCTTATTGTGTGTACCGTACCGATGTATAGGGTAAAACATTCTATCATTATTGTTGTTGCATGCCTTTTCAGCCAGGTAAGTAGGGCTACCCTCTCTTCTAATAAAATGGGTTGTTATGTTCCAAACCAAACCTTACGAGCTTAACATACTACTGTACTTGAAGGTCAGAATATAAATACTATATAGGCCTTTATTAAACAATAGACCTAGACTAGAACTCTGAAACGAACTACGGAAAATTGATTTGGGTCTAAGCCGATTTTTTTTGTTAAAGTATCTATTATCTATTATCTAGATACATTGCCAGTATATGTATCTATATCTAGACACAATTCATGTCCATTATCTATTATCTGTATCTAGATACTTTTTTAGGAAGAGTATCTTATCTTTATCTAGATAATATTTTTGGTTATCTGGCACAACACTGTATGGAATGCTCGAGCAATTGTGTTGGGGGAAAATCCGTTAGAGAGTAAGGTGTTTCGTAACCCAATCATTTCATCAGCAATGTGCTCATCATCAGACAGTCTTTTGGATCTAATAACAAGGGTGTTCACTACTGTGGCAAGCTGTGTTGTTATGAAGTAAGGTTTTGTTTGTTTTTTATATTGTTTTATGTTTAAAATTTCCTTGAAGATGGGCAGGGAGAACTGCCCGAAACGTTGGAACTAATAATAAAACCACACGGACTACCCGAAAATACAATGTCTGCATATTCAATCCGTGAAAGTCTGCGATATAACATATATAAATATATATATTGAAACGGTCCTGACCGGAGACGACACGGTAGTGTCTTCCCAAGTCATTAACCGGTTACTTACGCCTCCACCAAAACTGTTTTGTTCGGTTCAGTTTAGACCGATTGATAGATTACTGCATGAATTTGAGAGGTAACTGTCTCGTTTTAATTAGAGGTATGAAATCTCCGGTGGATCAGTGAGTATGATGACTGAAGGAAGAGGACAATAACACTGAATTACATTTGTAATATTTATTAATTAATAAGACACTCATGATTGTACACGTTTTAGAGCCTGGTTTGGTTATTTAACATATAGGTCGGCCTGAAGGACCTAGGTGTAGTTTATAACCTCTGAATAAGTTACTGTAATGACGTCCCTTACGTCCTGGGAATACTCCCGGCTGATAGCCATCGTACATACATATAATAGTTCAACAAAACATGGTAAAAGGTTTACATTTATAGGTACATAGTAAAAGATTGAATTACACTCACCAGAGTCCCTCGGGTAATACACCACAGTTGGTTTGATGGTTGGTTCTATGTCCACTCTTGGCAGAGATGAAGATAGAAGTGACTTTACTGTGCCATCCCATGCTCTTTTTATACAGAAACCCTGCCTACCAAATCATGGTGTTGGCTTGGTGACGTTGTAGAAATATAGGAGTGGTGTCGTTATTTCTGGGGGTTCTAGTTCCTGCTAGTGGCACTTTTATTGCTCTAATGAATGGAGCTGTTTTGGAAGGATAGAGTGACCTTTAGGCGGCTTCCTTTCTAATTGTAACCTTAGGTGGACACTCTCTAGCTAGCTCTGAAAATATTTAGTTTTATTTGAATTAGCGCCGGCGGTCTCTTTGATTAAGTTTGGTCGCCGTCTACCGCTAAAAATAAAGAAGAGTCTTTATTGCAACTTTCATTCATATCTGAATGCGAGTGGCTAGCGTCCTGGTGACAAAGACTCAAACACCGGATGTCGGCAGAGTGCATTTATACAAAGGATAATTGGCTGCTTATTTATGAGTATTGTGTTAAGCCAAGAGCAGAGTGTGATATCGGCTGTGCAATACACAGTATGCAGTACCTCATAGGCAAAATGCAATGTAATGTTTTGTGCATAAACTAGTTGGCTGCAATAGTGTGCAAAGAGAATGCATAGTGCTCAAACTAGTTGACCTTGGCTGAAGGCCAGGCCTGTGTGCAAAACAACAACACACGCACATTCTTCGTCAGTAACCTTTAGGTCAGCCAAGTTGCTAAATTACCTGATTAACTATGTAGGAAATCCTGAGAGCAAACTAGCCTGGCCAACTATCACTATCCTTTTTTTTATT
>JAMZAV010004502.1:0-44472 GCA_024449915.1 Sweltsa coloradensis
TGTGGCGGGTTTACGGTGACCGCAGTTGGGTGTGTGGCAGGTTTCCGTGTGGCAAGAATATCTGTGAGAAGTTTACGCGGTCCCCCTGTAAAGCTCCACTCATGACGCGCAGCTTACAAAGGGGAACCCTTTACCCCTGAAGCATCTGCATCTGCTCAAGCAAACATCGCGCCACTCGAGTGCGCACCGTGCCACAGTCGGGAAATTAAACCGTTTCTTTGGTCACGCTAGCCTCTCGAAACGTCGTAGTTGGCGGGCGTTCGTTCGTATTGCACATTCCCAGACGGTGTTGAGAAACACCCCCATCCTTAGGAGGAAACTCGAAGATATGCTTAATTATACGGGGAATTCAAGGACGTTTTATGCATGGATGGATGAATGAAATCTGCAATAGAAATTTAATAAAAACTATAATGTGTTTTGACAGTAAATTCATCAGGCAGATTTTATTTCTGCATCAAAATTTAGGGCTGTGCACAGTGGCGTAACTTACTAAGTGCGGGCCCCCCCGCGAACGTAGTTCACTTGGCCCCTCTATAATAAAGGTGGTGTAAGTGTAAGTGCCGAGCCTCTGTGGACGGGGGGTTGGGGGGGGGGGTCAACTTACTTTATGACTTTACGAGGTTTCATTTTTGATATTTTTGAACACTAAGAAATATTACTTTTTATTCATGTTAACCATTTATTTACTCAACAAGCAGTTCAAAATTGCCAAGAGGAGGCCCTAAAAAATCAATGTGTTGGGAAACCAAAAAATATGTTTCCAAATATAATAATAAACTTAAATTTTGAATGTGGTCGATAAAAGTTTGCATATTTGGAAGAACATTTCATATTTGATTTCCTTTTAAATAGGGCCTGTTATTTTATTGATAATGTGACCGTTGACGTTTAGTACCAATTTGTTTAATATTTACAAAAATGTATCATGTGACCACTCGTCACAAATTATACCTAGATTAAGAGTTAGTTAAATTAAAAGATCCAAATGTGTTTTACAATGCTTTGGGTAGGATTATTTTGTGAACTTTGACCCATGAACGAAAAAAACCTGGTTTATCAGTAGGCCTATTTTGCTTTTATTCGCTCAAAATATTAACCAGGGCTTATTTATTGTTTGGAACGCTTGGTTATACAAAATTGGTTCAAATAATTGTAATCGTTGAGTGACTAATATATTAGTCACTCAACGATGTTATATGTTTGAATTTCACATCAATAATTTGATAACGTACAGTACCTATCTCGTAAGTAGTCGTGTTGTTTTTATTGGGAAGTCTGCCCAAGGGTGCAATGCATGTCCCTCTTCAGGTAACTACAGCTAGGATATATTTTGCTAGGAAAATTGCAAAGGGATGCCCGAGGGCTGTTCTATAGAGCACTCAATCCCTTGCATTAGCAATAATGACTAAGGAAAACCTCGGAAAAAACCTTCAGTCAGGATTTCCGATCTCAACGGGATTCAAACCGGGACTTCGTGAATCAGCCAACACTGCTGGTGCAATCACTCGTTGATGAAGTTATGAAATTTTGAGTGATTTTCAAGAACTTATAGATATCCTTCATAATAAGACATCCAGTTTGTTTAGTATTGCGTGGCGACAAAGTCTGACATAAGTCAAAACACTGTATATAATCATCCCGTTCCGGGCCCCTCATACCCCAGGGCCCCCCCGCGGTCGCGGGGGCTGCGGGGGCAGTAGTTACGCCACTGGCTGTGCAAAGATATCAATATTTCGATACGATATCTAGCTAGATACATTTGAGAATATTTTCGAAATTGATTTTTGGAGATCTATATCGAAATTCAAAAGAGAGAAATATAAAATTTAAAAAAGTGTGATTGGATGAGCGTAGCGAGCGAAGCGAGTGAAGCGAAGACTTCAATTTCACTGACCCCCAAAAAATTTAGCTCGGGTGTTTTTTTGTTTGTTTGTTTGTTTGTTTGTTTTTTTGTTTTTCCGTCTGTTTGTTCGCTCTCTACCGGGCAAACGGCATGTGCGATCTTGATGAAAATTTGACAGGACCTTCGAAATCTCTGAACTTAGACTTGCCACGTTTTTGGGTACAATCGAAGAAATATTTCTCATAAATATCGTACTTTTACGATTTTTTTCGATTTTTTGTGCGATATTTTCGTGCTATTTGGGCCAATTCTGACCAAACGGGTTAGGCTACAACGTTCATATTACACATGAACATTAAGGTTATGGTAATGTAGTACATTTTGAAAGAAAAAGTTGAAAAAGTTAGCCAGAATCTATAGAAATAAAGCTTTTAATATAAGTTTTTTGATTTTTTGTGCGATATTTTCGTGCCGTTTGGGCCAATTCTGACCAAACGGGTGGGGCTACAACGTTCATAATATACATGCACACTAAACTTATGGTGATGTAGTACCTTTTGAAAGAAAAAGTTGAAAAAGTTAGCCAGAATCCATAGAAATAAAGCTTTTAATATAAGTCTTTTACGGTAAATATAATACCAATTGACAAGAAACAAAAGAAAGTTGACAACATTCACCTACAATGCGTAGGCAGAAAAACAAAGCACTTGCAAAAGTATAGATATCCCACGCAAACTAAAACTTTAAAAAGCTCATCCATCAACGCGGCGGGACTTTAGCGTTTTCCTAGTTAGTTAAAACGAGGATATGAAATTTGGGCAAAGTAAATGTTTATACTGTAAATAATTGAGTAAATTTGATTTCTACCTTAAAATTTTAATTAACGTGCCTAATGATGTTGAAGGGGCGGGAAACCCATAGTGAATTCACAGAACCAATACATTTGGTGGAGGTGCCGGGTCTTTAAACGCGAGCGCTAGAACGGAAAAACCATTTTGGTGTCACACCTTATCAATCCTTTTTAGCCACACAATTTTAAAAGTTTATAGACCCACTCTTTTGATGGATTTTTAAAATTTGTAAACAAAAATTGAGAATATTTTTGGATAAGAGAAGCGAAGACTTCCATTTCACCGACCCCCCAAAAAATTTAGCTCGGGTGTTTTTTTTGTTTTCTTGTTTTTGTTCTTGTTTTTCTGTCTGTTTGTTCGCTCTCTACCGGGCAAACGGCATATGCGATCTTGATGAAAATTTGACAGGACCTTCGAAATCTCTGAACTTAGACTTGCCACGTTTTTGGGTACAATCGAAGAAATATTTCTCATGAATATCGTACTTTTACGATTTTTTTCGATTTTTTGGGCGATATTTTCGTGCCATTTGGGCCAATTCTGACCAAACGGGTGAAGCTAAAACGTTCATATTATACATGGACATTAAGGTTATGGTGATTTAGTACATTTTGAAAGAAAAATTTGAAAAAATTAGCCAGAATCTATAGAAATAAAGCTTTTAATATAAGATTTTTGGTTTTTTTGTGCGATATTTTCGTGCCATCTGGGCCAATTCTGACCAAACGGGTGGGGCTCAATTAATATTATCCATGGACAATAAGGTTATGGTGATGTAGTACCTTTTGAAAGAAAAAGTTGAAAAAGTTAGCCAGAATCCATAGAAATAAAGCTTTTAATATAAGTTTTTTACGGTTAATAATACCAATTGACAAGAAACAAAAGAAACTTGACAACATTCACCTACAATGCGTAGGCAGCAAAAAGAAAGCACTTGCAAAAGTAAAGATATCCCACGCAAACTAAAAACTTAAAAAGCTCATCCATCAACGCGGCGGGACTTTAGCGTTTTCCTAGTAATATTTAACACCTCAAAAAACTCAAATTAAAACCTTTATTTCTATAGATTCTGGCTAACTTTTTCAACTTTTTCTTTCAAACGTCAATACATCACCATTACCTTAATGTGCATGTGAAATATGAACGTTGTAGCCCCACCCGTTTGGTCAGAATCGGCCCAAATGTCACGAAAATATCGCACTAAAAATCGAAAAAAAATCGTATAAGTACGATATTCATGAGAAATATTTCTTTGGTTGTACCCAAAAACGTGGCAAGTCTAAGTTCAGAGAAAACGAAGGTCCCCTCCAATTTTTATCAAGATCGCATATGCCGTTTGCCCGGTAGAGAGCGAACAAACAGACAGAAAAAACAAAAAAACAAAAAAACAAAAAAACAACCGAGCTAAATTTTTTGGGGGGTCGGTGAAATTGAAGTCTTGGCTTCGCTCATCCAATTAGAGAACAAAATAAAAATATTTGCTTTGTTAACGTTAATAACAATGTTAAATTTTGTGCATCAAATAAATATTTACACAAGTCTCGTTCTCCTCGACTGCAAAACTATTGGCCACCGTTTCACATTATGTGTTTTGTCGGATTCCCAAGATTTGAAGCAGACTTATTGTCAAAGTTGATTTTTTGGGGTGAATATGTTATATTGTTAATAATCACTAGGAAAACGCTAAAGTCCCGCCGCGTTGTTGGATGAGTTTTTTAAAGTTTTTAGTTTGCGTGGGATATCTTTACTTTTGCAAGTGCTTTGTTTTTGCTGCCTACGCATTGTAGGTGATTGTTGTTTAGTTTCTATTGTTTCTTGTCAATTGGTATTATTTACCGTAAAAAAACTTTTATTAAAAGCTTTATTTCTATGGATTCTGGCTAGCTTTTTCAGCTTGTGCTTTCAAAAGGTACTACATCACCATCAACTTAATGTCCATGTATAATATGAACGTTGTAGCCCCACCCGTTTGGTCAGAATTGGCCCAAAAGCACGAAAATATCGTACAAAAAATAAAAAAAACTTATATTAAAAGCTTTATTTTTATAGATTCTGGCTTACTTTTTAATTTTTTTCTTTCAGAAAGCAATACATCACCATAACCTTAATGTCCATGTGAAATATGAACGTTGTAGCCCCACCCGTTTGGTCAGAATTGGCCCAAATAGCACGAAAATATCGCACAAAAAATCAAAAAAACTTATATTAAAAGCTTTATTTCTATAGATTCTGGCTAACTTTTTCAACTTTTTCTTTCAGAAAGCAATACATCACCATAACCTTAATGTCCATGTGAAATATGAACGTTGTAGCCCCAACCGTTTGGTCAGAATCGTCCCAAATGTCACGAAAATATCGCACTTAAAATCGAAAAAAATCGTAAAAGTACGATATTCATGAGAAATATTTCTTCGATTGTACCCAAAAACGTAGCAAGTCTAAGTTTAGAGATTTCGAGGGTTCTGTCAAATTTTCATCAAGATCGGATATTCCGTTTGCCCGGTAGAGAGCGAACAAACAGACGGAAAAAAGAAGGAAAAAAAAAACACCCGAGCTAAATTTTTTGGGGGGTCGGTGAAATTGAAGTCTTCGTTTCGCTCATCCAACAATTAAATTTTTAAAATTTAATATTTTTTTTGTTTTTTTTTGTTTTTTTTTGCAAAAATTTAATTATTGAATGTTGCTTCGACAACTATCGTATATTAATGACTCAAAAAATAATGTATATAAAAAACAAGATTTAAAAAAATTACAATTTTTGTTAGCAAAAACTCCAATGTGCTGAATTTAAAAAAAATCAAAACTCTAAGTTAAATACCCTCCGAAAATTGGTAACGGTAATGTAATTACTGCACATGAAGTACACCTTATATTAACTTAAAACACCCGGTTACTCAAAACTATACTTTCTTAAACTACAGTACATAATATATAAGTTAGGCAGTTTTGAAGCTAGAGCCTTGAAATTTTCAGGACTAATTCTTTATTGTGTTTTAAAGAAACTGTGTGTGGCGATTTTTTTTTTAAATATCATCAGCCAATTTTAACCCAGAAATTGTTTTGAAAAATGTAAATTTTCTGGGATTTTTGTTATGATAATTTAAAAATAAATCATGGTAACCACAGATTTTCAAAATTCAAAAATCCCCACACACAGTTTCTAGGTTACAGGCTAATCTAGAAGGGGGAAAAATTAGTCTCTAAGACTAAATGCAAGGGAGTAAATGGTACCGGAAAATTTTGGCAATTTAACATGCGCGACATAGGCCATTCCTCCAACATTTTGAATGTGAACTATAAAGTTCAATCTTAAAATGAATTCAGATGACAAGAGATGAAAGAGCAAAGACTTATTTGTTCATTCAAGCACATAATAAACCGTTTGAACTATATATATTTTTGGATATTTTCGTGACCGATATGAATTAATGAACTAGGTTTTTCGGTTTTAATGCCACGTTAATTTACATTAGGCCAACGTTTCGATGAAATTTCACTCATCTTCTTCAGGGCCAATACAACTTAATATATAAAAAACGAAAACTACATTACATTGATAAATACAGAACAAAACTGGGAAAACAAAATACAACAAAATATAAACAATAGAAATCACTACACATATGGCGAATTAAAACAACTCAAAGAATCACTGCAAAGCTTGACGTTGCAAAGAAATATATATATATTTGGGATGATATCACGTTTGAAAATTCACTCAATACGTTTTCTATGTATTGTGGACAGATGTACGAAGCCGAATGTCAACTTAAGTTTTAGAGTGAATTAACCCTTTCAGGTAAAGTTTTTTTTTTCATATTTAAAAGGTGGTGGAACAATTTACTATAAAAACTACATCGAAATTCTCGAATGATAAGGGTTAAGTTAATGCTATTGTTTTATTTTGTGTTTTGTTATTTTAAATGCGTACCATTACTTTGTAAATCATCAATTCATCACCACATAAATCATTAAATCATTCAACAGCATCATTATAATAATTACTATTGTTTTATATGCTTAATTATTGTTGTTGTTAATTTAATAACCTATCTTATGTTTACTGAAATTTGTATGTAGTACTGTTATTTATTATGATTTAAGTTTGTAAATCTGTATTAGATACCTCAATGTAAAGTGGCAGAAATGCTGTATTTTTGTGGTAAAGATTTAATAAGTACAACAAATAAAGATAAAGATGGGTACACATATCTACGCTCACTCAAAGTGACGCCACTGATCTCTATATACTTACGTGGGTGGATAGAGGATGCTTACCTGCCAGATGTTGAGAAGTGAAGTCGGACTAATTTAGCGGGTTTTCTTACTGTAGAACTAAATAAACAACACGATTAGGGTTTCGATTAGGTTTTCCGCATTGACAAATCGTTTTGTGCACTTCAACGCAACGCACAAAGACATTGTTTGCCGTAAATATGTAAAGTTTTCCCTCCAACATGGCCGCCCCATAAGAAATAACATTGGACATCCAAGATGGCGGCCCCCAAGGTGGCTTCAAGGTTACAGTATACGCGTTTCCAAGCAAAGGGGTTGCTACCTGGTGGCGAAAAATGCAACTGTCCGATCAGTGATAGTCGGGAGGAGCGCGCTATGTGCTTACCTGAAAAAACACATGTCATTCCGTGTTTGTCACTTATAAATATGTACAATCACAGGTACATTGTCGTTGCTCTCCCAAAATGTTGTTAATTGATGATAATCAAAAGCATGGGGGTGCACCAAAAAGATAAAATCGCTCTGCAATATGCGGGATTCGAGACCATGTCCACCAGAATAATATAACTATATTCAGACCTGCGCCCCATGCACCCATGAGACACCGAGGATGGCATTTGTATCCATATAACAATTCTCTACTTGTAATATCATAATAAATCATTGGTATTTATAGGCTGTATACTAAATAGTCGAACAGGGTACGATAAATACTTAATCAAATTCAAACCGTCAAGAATGTTCACAACTCATAGTAAACACACACATACAGTATCGCTCGCTTCTTATGGCACTTTTAATTGAGATATACTTCTTTAGTTTTATTATGATAATTTAATAAAAATAAAGTCATAATAATAATAAGTAATAACAAAACAAAAACAAAAATAATAATAGGCCTAGTAATTGTATTAGGGCTTATGCACAAGTCCCAACTCCTTTTCTGCCTTGTATAATTATGTACGCCTACATATACCGTTTACCGTCATTGTTCATTTATTGCATAATATTATACATAATATCATAATAAATACGATTTATATTATTACAATAGAATAAGTATAATGGTATGACCTACAAGATTTTTAAGCTGTCTGCAGAATGACACGTCATGCCATTATTGACATACAAAACAATAATAAAAATATGCTGTAACGACACACCGTGCTACCCTGTACAAGGCTACCCTACACAGTCAATGAGCAACACACTTGGCATACAAATTAACACATAATTAGACATTTATTTTTAAACCAAGTAATAATACTACAGCAATTATTTAGTGAAATTGATCTGCTTGATAACGACCACATTGGACATTAAAAGTTTATATCATACGACCTTCTTTGGCTGTTGTGTTTGAGTATGATTTTTCACCCATCTGTAGTCTTCTCTTGTGAGTCCTTATACTTCTAATCTTCTTACTTCTCTTCTCTTGAAATCTTCTTAAAAGTATATTTATAGGTGCCAAGTTGCAGACACATAAACTTATAATTGAAATTAGTTTTAAAAAGAATCACTTCTGCTTTCTTTACTAGAGCAAAACTCCTTGACCTAACTCGATTCAAGTAGCATCAAAGATGGCCATTCTGTTCCTGGTCAAATTCATTGTTTCAAAGTCCTAGATTTTTGTATCTTTTTTACACATCACATAAAACACTTTTTAATATTTACTTATTTTTTATAAATTTAAATTTGCTGTATTTACCTTTAATAATCATTATCAGAACATTATTAAAACTTTAAATAATATAATTATTTTACCATAAGTGAAAAATACAGCCTTCTGAAACTTGGTTATAAATGTAAACAAACACCAATTTCCAAGAATCTTTATGAAAATGTCTATTTATTCATTTTCCACTCCACAATAAACTATTCCAAATCTATCATCCCACAGAAGAAATATCATACCATCAAAAAGTAGTCAAACCAGCAAATTGAAGACAAGATTGACAACCCCTTCAAACTGTCAACTGTATAGAAAAGATTTTAAACCCCATTTTAGGTGCCTTAGGAATTTATTAATAATCCGCAATGAATGACTCCTTCAAAATGAAAAAACTTTCCAACTGACCAGCCAAGAACAAAAAATGTACCAAGAAATGTAGGCCTACATCAACCATAGTTAATCATCAAATCAGTGAACTACCCCTTCAAATTGATAACCCCTTCAATCTGACCAACAGAGAACAAAAAAATGTACCAAGAAATGTACACCAACCGATAGTTATCAACAAAATAGTCAACCACCCCTTCAAATTGGAAACTTTTCAACCTGACGAATCAAGAACAAGTACGTAAAGGAAAAACGCTGGAATCCACCACCCCACCTATCTTTCTCGCAGCAATGAAGGTGCTGTTAAGTTGTTAGTAGTCAGAGGTGCTTGTTTGTTCCCTGGAGATCGCCAGTCATCTAGAGGTCTTGAATTAAAGTTAGTTTGGTATTTATCATTGTTGAAATTCGTCGCAAAGTTGTGGAAGTAGTTGTGTTCATAGTTCCTATTTTGACTAGGTAACCAAATCAGTCTGTCACTTTCTAATCTTTCAAAAAGATTTACGATTTTAGTGGCATCGTTGTCTATATGAATGAAATGGAAACGAATTTCCATAGGAAAATGTTTGAGCAGTTGTTTGACCATCGTTTCATGTGGTATTGGGCAACTGAGATATCCACTATGACGCAACAAACGTTTTGAAGTATACTGATGGTAATCCCTGTTTACCATCTTCGTAGGATGCACTATATATGTGTTTCATGAGAACATCTTGAGGCGTTGTCTCCCCAAAAAATGATTAATGAATTTTTCTTTAAAATCTTCAAAGGAATCAAACTCATTTCCCAGCATCCATGGTATGCATGACCCTTCAAGCATTGTAGAGTGAACGCCAACCTCCTGTTGTTATTTACCGAATAGTTCTTGAATCGGCTTTCTAACAAGTTCAGAAATTCAATGGGATGAATACCTCCATCTCCCATGAATATTATGCCCTCTCTAAGTAGTTGGTCTCCTACACCGCTATCGTTTGCATAAACGGTAGTTCCCGTAACGCCTGTTACCCCTTGAGTTTCCAAATCTTGAATCTTTTTTGTATTGGTTAGAATAGAATTTTCCAACTGCTTTGTATTGGTTAGAATAGTGTGTTCCATCTTCTTTGTATTGGTTAGAATAGTATATTTTCCCAGACCATTGCAAGCTTCTTGAAAGTTTTTATCATCTAATTCTCGCTTTTCTTCTACTTTTGAAGACTTCTTTTTGTACTTCTTCTAATTTCTTGCCATTATCATCAATCATGACATGGATATCCCTTATCAATTCCATAGCACCCCCTACTTTGGCTTCAATGTCCTCCACATCTTCAGTTACTTTTAGCTTCACATCTATGAATTGTTTTTCTAAGGTGTAGAAAAGTCTGTCATATTTTTCTTCTAATCCATTTTGGATGACATCCATTCGTTGATTTACCTTATCGATTTCATGTTTAACAACCTCTAGTTTTCTCGTCCATAATCTTACCCACTTCATTTTTAATGCTACACATGTCATTTTTTATGCTACCCATTTCATTTTTCATGCTATTTTCCATGTTACCCATTTTATTTTCCAAGCTATTTTCCATGGTACTTATTTTATTCAACAACGTACTCATTAAAAAACTTATTTCTGGACTCATCACCAAACTTCCTTCCGTCGAAGTGCTAGTCATATCGTTGCCAAGTGCCTATCTAAACCACTATCCATCTGTCCCAATTCTGTCCTCCTACAATCTTGAGAAACAATTTGCAACCCTAGCTCTATTCATCAATAGCAACACCTTCACTTGACTAGCCATTATTCCAAAGCCTAGGTTTATTGTAGCCAAGTGTGTAATTGAGACCCCTAATCTCTGCGTGACATTATCTTCAGTAAGACCACTAACGTTGGGCTGCCAATTGTAACGACACACCGTGCTACCCTGTACAAGGCTAACCCTATTTCAAATAGACATCCACCTCGGCTAGCCTACACAGTCAATGAGCAACACACTTGGCATACAAATTAACACATAATTAGACATTATTTTTAAACCAAGTAATAATACTACAGCAATTATTTAGTGAATTGATCTGCTTGATAACGACCACATTGGACATTAAAAGTTTATATCATACGACCTTCTTTGGCTGTTGTGTTTGAGTATGATTTTTCACCCATCTGTAGTCCTTCTCTTGTGAGTCTTATACTTCTAATCTTCTTACTTCTCTTCTCTGAAATCTTCTTAAAAGTATATTTATAGGTGCCAAGTTGCAGACACATAAACTTATAATTGAAATTAGTTTTAAAAAGAATCACTTCTGCTTTCTTTACTAGAGCAAAACTCCTTGACCTAACTCGATTCAAGTAGCATCAAAGATGGCTATTCTGTTCCTGGTCAAATTCATTGTTTCAAAGTTCTAGATTTTTGTATCTTTTTTTACACATCACATAAAACACTTTTTAATATTTACTTATTTTTTATAAATTTAAATTTGCTGTATTTACCTTTAATAATCATTATCAGAACATTATTAAAACTTTAAATAATATAATTATTTTACCATAAGTGAAAAATACAGCCTTCTGAAACTTGGTTATAAATGTAAACAAACTACTCAATCACTGCCTACTTGAAACCTTTTATACATTTTAAGAAGTCACTGCCTACTAGAATCATTTTATACATTTTAAGAAGTCACTGCCTACTGGATCTTAATTACTTTTACCAAGTTTTAGATTTAAGAGACTGGTACTTTACAATGCCATCAGGCCTCAATAGGCCTACTTTTAATAAAATGTATACTTTAAAAAAGCGGTAGACCTAAGTGTATAGTAGATAAATACAAATAGGCCTACTCCGATTGCGTTTACATTGTAAAACGATGTAGAAAACGTGCAAAACAAGTGTAGGGCTATAATTTGCTAGAAGCTCTTGATTTTTAGATATCAAGTAAATTATTGAAATTAATAGTATTGGGCAACATTTTCTTGGCAAAATATCATCGATCTTCAACATTGAACATTATTCGACACACTTGTTTCTGTATTTAATAGTTCAACAGTGTGGTATGTTCTTTTCGAGCTAATATCATCAAATAATCTCAATTATTTGTTGTAATTTAAAATGCTATTAAATTTCCCGTTTTTAATTCAGCCGATCCCCAAAACTTACAAATTTTACTGATAAAATACGCGGACGATATCGATATGACATAATCAACAATGTTTTCGCAAATGACCAGAAATGTAACAAAAATGAAGTTGAAGCCAACTGAATATACATGCGCCCGCCGTAAGCAGCTCGCCTCTATCACCGATCGGTCCGACATGTTGCGTTTTAGTGCTGCCATCTATCTTTGCTTGGAAACGCGTATAGCGTACGCAATCCACGTGAGTATATATAGATCAGTGGGTGACGCCTACACAGTTGTTTCTCCCCCTCCCCCTAAGCAAAGGGTTGTACTGAGCAGGTCCGAGAGAGGGTAGACCTGGCTGGTTCGTCTCTAAGCTCGTCACTTCAACCAGCTCACTCGACCGGCGGCAACAGGTGACTCCCCAGCGCCCTTGCAATACAAGGTAATACCATTGATTTACTATCTTGCTTATTACCCTCAAAAATACTTTTTATCACATAATCTATAGCAAAGTATTCTACACTCAAATGTCAGTTTTCCAAAATTATATATTGTACCTGTGAGTTTACACAAATTTTTAAAGCATTTTGATCCTGAAATTAAATTTGCAAAAATCGGCGTTTTGGCGAATTTCCTAAATCGTCTTCAACCTGCTTATTTCTTGTTGCACGTAGATACTACCCTACCAATCTAAAATGAGACTTCACAAAATTGTGATCTAAAAGTTAAAACTGAGAACAAATTAATATAGGCCTACACTCAAACAAGCAGAAATAATGCGTTACGAAATTACACCCCTTCTTGGCAATCAGTATATTTTGACCGAACCACTTTACCAAATTACTAAAAAAAAAAAAAAAAAAAGTAGGGGATTTACAGAAAAGGTAGTCGAGTACGTTAATAATTCTTTTTTTTAACCAAAATATACTCTAAGGTCCCCCGACATAAAGATCATCTCACTACTGAAAATACTGAAAAATTTAAAATCAGTTAAGTGACTGATGAGTGGGTAGACTCGACATACAAATTTATTTTATTTATTTATTTATTTAATATTATTTCTTATGGGAGATTTTTGTGAAAATGACGAAGTTTGGTATTTTTCGGTTCCTAAATTCATAACTATGTAGCCTAAATCAAGTTTATTATTTGAGTTTTACAGGTGAATACCCCGCTTTAAGCCCTATTTAGACGATCTACATTGTTGCCCAACTTTGTTGATAAAATGCATATTGCCGACTGACGGTCAAGTCGTGTCGCGCAACGTTGCAAATATGTTCAACAATCTGAACTTCTTAAAAAAAAATATATATATATATTAAAAAACAACTCATAATTAATCTTTATTTTCAAATCATACTGAATCATTTATTGTTAACTTTTTTTTATAGTATTGAGTTTATTTATAATTTTATTTATTAATTTAAATTCGTTGTGATAAATTGATATATTTAGCTTAAAAGGTTTTTTAGCATTATCTTTAAATTGGCAATCTTCCAATTAGAACACATCAAAGTAGCAAAACATAAACGGTAGTGACTGTTATTTATTTTCTTGGTCGTGTATCCGAGCTAGAAAATTAAGCTGTTCAATGACCAATGAGATTTGGGCAACGTAGGCTTTATTGTTATCTCACACACCTCCAATTGAGAACGCAGTTGTCACTTTGTCACAGGAATAAATTAATATTGTTGATGTAATATTACTGTTTCAAAATTAACTTATTACCTCATTATTGTGTTTGCATTAAGGCTATTCGACCGCGTTTTTCTATTTTCTAAAATAATAATGCTACCAAATCAAAAAAGTGTGAATGACTTTGAAACCTGTCTCTTTTAGAAAATCAAAACCATTTTTTTTAATTTTCTGATCGGGCACACGGCAAACATCGCCTCTTTAAAATAATTTCAAACTTCAATTCGCCCAAGCACACCATACAACAACACAACGCACACACATACACACATACACAACGAAGGTAGTTGTGTTTTTGTGACATTAATTTTTAACTGGTTTTCTAGAGGCTGACTGAGAGAAAAAATATTTTTGTTAACAATTGTTTTTCCTGCGATTTTTTTTTCGTTTGGCGGTACAAATCGGTACAAAATACCGCCAAACGAAACAATTCTCTGGAAAGACTATAATGCAACAAAAAAAACTCTCAGTCAGCCTCTAGAAAACCAGTTGAAAATTAATGTCACAAAAACACAACTACCTACGTTGAATGGTGTGCTTGGGCGAATTGAAGTTTGAAATTATTTTGAAGAGGCGATATTTGCCGTGTGCCCGATCAGAAAAAATTGAAAATCAGTTTTGTTTTCTAAGAGAGCCAGCTGTTTCATAGCCATTCACTATATTTGACTTGGTAGCATATTTGGGAAAAAAGAAAAACGTGGTTGAATAGCCTTAATGTAATTAGATTTATTTAGTTGTTATCCATTGTAAATCAGTTATTTTACTGAATAGGATAGACGTATAATAAATATATAAAACAAATAAACGCTTCTATTCGAGTCGAAATGTACGTTCGTATATTCCGAACCACGGCTACATTTTTCCATCGCCCAAAATTATTTTGTTGCTGCATACTAATAAAAGTGATACCAATCAACTGACACGGCTTGTTTTTTAAATTTGAGTCTCGTTTGGTCACACCATGGAGCTTAAATAGCACAGCACTGTAATGGTCACACAACATAGTTTTAAAATATCGACTTATCGAACGAAACAATATGAGCCTATGTGATTGGATGAGCGAAGCGAAGACTTCAATTTCACTGCCCCCCAAAAAATTTAGCTCGGGTGTTTTTTTTTGTCTGTTTGTTCGCTCTCTACCGGGAAAACGGCATATCCGATCTTGATGAAAATTTGACTGGACCTTCGAAATCTTTGAACTTAGAAGTGTATTGTTTTTGGTACAATCGAAGAAATATTTCTCATGAATATCGTACTTTTACGATTTTTTTTATTTTTTGTGCGATATTTTCGTGCCATTTGGTCCAATTCTGACCAAACGGGTGGGGCTTCAACGTTCATATTATACATGGACCTAATGTCCATATATATGGTGTATGGTTTATGGTGATGTAGTACCTTTTTAAAGAAAAAAATGAAAAAGTTAGCCAGAATCCATAGAAATAAAGCTTTTAATATAAGTTTTTTAGGGTAAATATTAATAACAATTGACAAGTAACAATAGAAACTTGACAACAATCACCTACAATGCGTAGGCAGCAAAGCAAAGCACTTGCAAAAGTAAAGATATCCCACGCAAACTAAAAACTTAAAAAAAGTTCATCCATCAACGCGACTAAAAAAAGCGTTTGCGAAGCTTCCTAGTTACTATTTAATTTGGTATGATGAAAATTCGAGGTGACAGTTCTCACTTGCTCTTCACACTAAAGTTGTCGTTTCGGTCGACTATTGTAGCTGTCACTTTTAGTAAATAGACCTTCTGGTGTGAGTTTGTATAATGAATTTCAATTTAATTTCGTTTTGCTATTGTTGGCACATAACTATGTTTATGAAAGTTGTTACAGTTTGCGTTGATAACCATAGATAACCAACTAACAATAAAATGCATTGGAAATATGTTCACATTGGCTCAATTGTTAACCCTGTTGAAACTCAAACGTAAAATACCGATTGTATCGATTCTCCTAAAAAGCAATGCTATTGACAGATTTTTAATAAAAATAATTGTTCGTGGGAATACTGCCCAGGTTGCAATTCATGTCCGTTTTCAAGTGTCTAACTAGGTATGTTGCGGATAGGACAATTGTGAAGGATGTCTGAAGGCTGTTTGAGAGGATTCAATCCGTTGCATTCGCATAAACGCTGAGTCAAACCTCGGAAAAAACCTTCAGTCAGGATTGCCGGTCTCGACGGGATTTGAACCCGGACATCCCGAATTAGAGCCAACACTGTCGGCTACAGATTTTGAAGGCGCTCACGTGAAACTTTCATTATTATCCAGCTGGTAGTGGTTGAAAGCAAAGACATGTTCGGTACAATCGAAAAGATCGAAGTGTTATTTTTATGTAAAATAATTCTTTGGCTGCGTTCAAAACAGTGACAAGTCAAAAGCCTAAATTAGACTGTTCAATATTTCGTTCGAAATTTATTAAATTCAAGGACAAAATACAATAAATATCTGCAAAAATAATAAAATACAATAATAACTCCTTAACATTGATAATATTTTGTCCTTGAATTCAAGAAATCTTTAACGAAACATTGACCCGTACTAGGAAAACGCTAAAGTCCCGCCGCGTTGATGGATGAGCGTTTTATAGTTTTAAGTTTGCGTGGGATATCTCTACTTTTGCAAGTGCTTTGTTTTGTTGCCTACGCATTGTAGGTGATTGTTGTCAAGTTTCTATTGTTTCTTGTCAATTGGTATTATTTACCGTAAAAAACTTATATTAAAAGCTTTATTTCTATAGATTCTGGCTAACTTTTTCAACTTTTTCTTTCAAAAGGTACTACATCACCATAACATTAATGTCCATGTATAATGTGAACGTTGTAGCCCCACCCGTTTGGTCAGAATCGGCCCAAATGTCACGAAAATATCGCACTAAAAATCGAAAAAAATCGTAAAAGTACGATATTCATGAGAAATATTTCTTCGATTGTACCCAAAAACGTAGCAAGTCTAAGTTCAGAGATTTCGAAGGTCCTGTCAAATTTTCATCAAGATCGCATATGCCGTTTGCCCGGTAGAGAGCGAACAAACAGACAAAAATACAAAAAAAAAAAAAAAAAAAAAAACACCCGAGCTAAATTTTTTGGGGGGTCAGTGAAATTGAAGTCTTCGCTTCACTCGCTTCGCTCGCTACGCTCATCCAATAATTCAGGCTTTAGAAATTAAGAATTGTTCAGAAAATGTCATCAAGATCAGAGTAGCAGTTTGGCCGGACTCGAGCGAAAAAACATACCATCAAATCAATGATATTAGCTTTTTCATCCTGTGTACTCAAATTGAGTTTTCACTAGCTACGCTCGTCCAAGTTTAGAGCGGTCTCGAGTTTCCAACTATACCCCAACAACCAACATGATAAGTGCATGATACACATTATGGTCAGACCGATCCTTGCTTTACATCTTCTGTCTGGAAACTTACGTACGAAGTTTATAAACAATTAACTTCCTGAACTTGATGTCTCATGAAACATCTTTAAGTGCATTTATTAATATCTGACCCTATTTCCAGCAATCAAGTTAGCAGGGGGAGGCAGGATCCCACCAGATACTAGCCCCCGGTCTAAGATGACGCTTCGCCCATATTGTCTATCAACTCTTCGCTCCTCCACTTTTCATTACAATAAAAGTCTAGATATTTTACTCTAGGAAGCTTCGCAAACGCTTTTTCAGGCGCGTTGTTGGATGAGCGTATTTTTTTAAACGAAAAAAAGTGAAATTGCGATTTTCATGAGAAATAATTTTTTGATTGCACTCAAATTTAACATTAATATATTAATTCATAAAATTAAAGCTCTATGAAAAATCATTACAATCGGATAAAGCATGTAGGTTTTATAAGCCAAAGGAATTTTTTTAAACCGAAAAAAGCGAAAAATTGCGATTTTCACTAGAAATAATTTTTAGATTACGCTCAAAGTTCACAACGAAAAAATTAATTGAATGAGCGTAGCGAGCAAAGCGAATATACCATTTCACTACACTGGAGAAAAAAACCCGGAATGTTTTTTTTTTCTTTCTTTTTTTTTGTATTTTTGTGTGTTTGTTAACGCGATTCCGACTAAACAGATATTCCAATTGCGATGAAAATTTGAGGGGACCTTCGAAATCTCTGAACTTAGACCTGCCACGTTTTTAGGTACAATCGAAGAAATATTTCTCATGAATATCGTACTTTTACGGGTTTTTTCGATTTTTAGTGCGATATTTTCGTGACATTTGGGCCGATTCTGACCAAACGGGTGAGGCTACAACGTTCATATTTTACATGGGCATTAAGGTAATGGTGATGTATTGCTTTTTGAAAGAAAAAGTTGAAAAAGTTAGCCAGAGTCCATAGAATAAAGGTTTTAATATGAGTATTTTTAGGTTTATTATAACAATTAACAAGTAACAATAGAAACTTGACAACAATCACCTACAATGCATTCAAAAAGCACTTCCAAAGGAAAAGTAGTCCTACGCAAACTAAAAACTTACAAAAACGCTTATCCATCAACGCGGCGGGACTTAAGCGTTTTCCTGGTAAATAAAATTAAGGTTCTGTAAAAAAGATCATTACAATCGAATAAAGCATGTAAGTGTTATAATTCAAAGGCAATGTTTAAAAATCGAAAAAAATCGTAAAATTGCGATTTTAATGAGAAATAGTTTTTTGATTACGCTCAAGTTTCAAACGAATATTTTCTTTTTCGTAAAATTAAGGTTCTGTAAAAAAATCATTTCAATCGAATAAAGCATGTAGGTGTTATAAGTCGAAGACAATTTTTAAAATCGAAAACATCTTAAAATTGCGATTTTCATGAGAAATAATTTTTAGATTGCGCTCAAAAACGTGGCAGTTTTAAGTTCAGAGATTTCAAAGGCCTCCAGAAAAAAATCATCGCAATTTGAGTTTTGGTTTAGCTGGAATCGTGTTAACAAACACACAAAAATACAAATAGAAAAAACAAGAAAATCGAAAAAAATCGTAAAATTGCAATTTTATGACTAGGAAAACGCTTAAGTCCCGCCGCGTTGATGGATGAGCGTAATTGATGCATTGAGCTGCATTGTGTTACGCGGATTTTCTGTTGTTCTGTGAAAAAATCATTACTAAGTCGAAGATTTTTTTAAATTAAATTAAATTAAATTAAAAATTAACTTAATTTTTTTAATAAATCGTAATTTTTACGTAATTTTAAAAAAAGAAAAAAATCGTAAAATTGCAATTTTCATAAGAAATAATTATTCGATTGCGCTCAAATTTTACACGAGTATATTAATTCATGAAATTAAGGTTCTATAAAAAAATCATTACAATAGGATAAAGCATGTAGGTGTTATATGTCAAAGAATTGTTTTAAAAAAGAAAAAACCCGTAAAATTTCGATTTTCATGAGAAATAATTTTTCGATTACGCTCAAATTTCACACGAATATCTTAATTCATAAAATTAAGGTTCTGTTAAAAAATCATTACAATCGGATAAACCATGTAAGTGTTATAAGTCGAAGAATTGTTTTAAAAATCGAAAAAAATCGTAAAATTGCGTTTTTTATAAGAAAAATTTTCCCGATTGCGCTCAAAAACGTGGCAGTTCTAAGTTCAGAGATTTCGAAGGCCTCCATAAAATTTCATCGCAATCGGAGTATCGGTTTAGCCGGAATCGTGTTAACAAACACACAAAAATACAAAAAAAAAAGAAAGAAAGAAAAAAAAAAAACATTCCGGATTTTTTTCTCCAGTGTAGTGAAATGGAATCTTCGCTTCGCTCATCCAAAAAATAATTTTCGATCAATTTTTCGCACGTGGCAGTTCTAAGTTCAGAGATTTCAAAGGTCTTCAGAAAATTTCATTACAATTGGAGTATCGGTTTAGCCGGAATCGTGCTAACAGACACACAAAAATACAAAAAAAAGAAAAAAAAAAACATTCCGGATTTTTTTCTCCAGTGTAGTGAAATGGAATCTTCGCTTCGCTCGCTACGCTCATCCAATTATTACAAACATCGAAACTATTACTCTCCACAAAGACAAACTTAATTCTTCCAGGAAGTGTTCAAAGAAACATTACTTGGTTCTTCAGAAATTGGACTTAATGCACCACTTCAAGAATCAAGGATCAAAGAATATCTTTCTTTTCTCTCAGGTCACCTCTCACTTCTTGCCATGATTTTTTTATTTCTTCTTATACAAGTGCCTGTTTTATTAAACGAGCGTAGCGAGCATCTCCACTTGACTCTTATGGCTCGAATGTCTGTTTTTTCTGTTACTGCTTCGGTACAGGTCGCACCGTTTCTCTGATCGACCTGAAATTTTGCACACATGTACATACCACATATATGCCGGTTGCTGTATAGTTTTTGAACAAAATCCGATCGTTGGTTATAAAAAATAAAAAATAAAGTAAAAAAAAAAAAAAAAAATGTTCCGATCGTGTCTTATTTTACACATTTTCAGCTGAATCGGTCAAGACCTTACAGACTTATTGGTATGTAACATTATGGGAATGTCGTCCTCGGGTTGTGTTGCACGTACCGGTGCTCGCTCAACAACGCGACGGGACTTTGGCGTTTTTCTAGTATAGTTTCTTAATGTGCGTATCTCCTTGCCTCGTTAATTTCTATATGCGGTTAAAACCTAACCAGGTAGCAGCACGGTCGTATGCCAACATGGCCGCCCGGTATCTGCCATGGAGCAGTTCTCCACTTGACCGCCAGATGTCAGCCACTTTGCTTTTAAACGCGATATATGCATACACCTTCCCACCTCAGTCTGATCGGAGCCTTTCTTTATCCCTCCTGAACCCACTTCATGTGTCCGACTTTATCTTCCCTGATATCAGCTGTTGCTTTCTGATCTTCGTTCTACCTTCGTCACTTCTTAACAACTTAATTTCTGCACCATAAATAATTTAAAAATACGTTAACAAAAGTGCACTTTAACGTTTCAATTGATAAGAATAACTGTTTTATTGCAATACTAAAGGCAAATTATCATCCGTCCAAAAGAGGATTTTAGTAGATAAAAAGCAGGTTATTTTGTTGTTTTAAAATGCAGAGACTTTCACCAAAATGATCAAGAAAAATAAAACTTTTAGATTAAAAACTGGATTTTAGTAGATAATAAGTTCGTGATGCTTTAAAACGCCCATATTTTCGCCAAAATGACCTTGAAAGAGAAAACTTTTTGGATTAAAAACAGGATTTTTGGATGAGCGAAGCGAGTGAAGCGAAGACTTCAATTTCACTGACCCCCCAAAAAATTTAGCTCGGGTGTTTTCTATTTTATTTTTATTTATTTTTGTATTTTTGTCTGTTTGTTCGCTCTCTACCGGGAAAACGGCATATGCGATCTTAATGAAAATTTGACAGGACCTTTGAAATCTCTGAACTTAGACTTGCTAAGTTTTTGGGTACAATCGAAGAAATATTTCTCATGAATATCGTACTTTTACGATTTTTTTCGATTTTTAGTGCGATATTTTCGTGACATTTGGGCCGATTCTGACCAAACGGGTGGGGCTACAACGTTCATATTTCACATGGACATTAAGGTAATCGTGATGTATTGGTTTTTAAAAGAAAAAGTTGAAAAAGTAAGCCAGAATCTATAGAAATAAAGCTTTTAATATAAGTTTTTTATTTTTTGTGAGATATTTTCGTGCCATTTGGGCCAATTCTGACCAAACGGGTGGGGCTACAACGTTCATATTATACATGGACATTAAGGTTATGGTGATGTAGTACCTCTTGAAAGAAAAAGTTGAAAAAGTTAGCCAGAATCCATAGAAATAAAGCTTTTAATATAAGTTTTTTAAGGTAAATAATACCAATTGACAAGAAACAATAGAAACTTGACAACAATCACTTCAATTCGTAGGCAACAAAACAAAGCACTTGCAAAAGTAAAGATATGCCACGCAAACTAAAAACTATAAAAAGCTCATCCTTCAACGCGGCGTGACTTTAGCGATTTCCTAGTAGTAAATAAAATGTTGGTCATTGTGATGCTTTGAAACGCGCAGATTTTCACCAAAATTACATTGAAGGAGAACATTTTTCCGGGGGCAAGCCCCCCGGACCGCCCACTTAGCCTTCGGTACATCTATAAGTGAATTCAGTAACCCCTCCTTTTTGAACTTTATACGCCACTAATCTGTACAAGTCCATGAACAGAGTACAGTCAATAATTAGACGAGGGAGCGGAGCGACTGAGAATACAATTTAACTCAAACGGGTCTTCGTCGTGATTAATGTCTGTTAAACGTCTGTCTGTCGTCTGTCCGGTCCCATACGGCCGAACGACCAAATAGTAGTTTGAGCTGAAATTTTAAACAAAGATCCGAGACCAGGTAACTGAGAATTGCTAACAAAATGAGAAAAATCCGTTGCGATTTAAACCTATAAGAATATATAATAAATTAAAAAATAGACAAAATTTGTAGGTTTTATTTTAGCGACAATAGTTTTGATTTTGAAGAAGTCATTTTTGGATGAGCGAAGCGAAGACTTCAATTTCGCTGACCCCCCAAAAAATTTTGCTCGATTGTTTTTTTGTTTTTATTGTTTTGTCTGTTTGTTCGCACGATTCCGGGCAAACGGCATCAGCTATCTTGATGAAAATTGAACGGGACCTTCGAAATTTATGAACTTAGACGTCCCACGTTTATGGGTAAAATCGAAGAAATATTTTTCATGAATATAGTACTTTTAACGATTTTTTTCGATTTTTAGTGCGATATTTTCGTGACATTTGGGCCGATTCTGACCAAACGGGCGGGGCTACAAAGTTCATATTTTACATGGACATTAAAGTTATGGTGATGTAGTACCTTGTGAAAAAAAGTTGAAAAAGTTAAAAGAATCCATAGAATAAACGTACTTTTACGATTTTTTTTCGATTTTTAGTGCGATATTTTCGTGACATTTGGGCCGATTCTATAACCAAACGGGTGGGGCTTCAACGTTCATATTTCACATGGACATTAAAGTGCGGCGCATAATTGGCATAGCATAAGCGTAGCGCAACGCAAGCGCAACATAAGGGAATATTCCAGTTAATATTTTATATTTTATTTTAATTCTTATTCATGTCTTAATAGTCACTGCACTTTTTTATTTAAAAAAAATGTTTTTTGTGTAATTTAAACGAGAAGTAAATAGGACCCCCAGTTTGCGCGCCAAAAACGAGCGTGCGCCATCTTTGGACGGTACTACGTCATAACTGTGCTGAGTCAAGGCCAATTGGAAACTAAATGTACGTATATTGTACATATTTACATACAGACGGCGGTGCTCGCCCATCCGCTCAACACAAACAACTCCACAAGGATGTACATTTTCACCGTCTTTTGTTTTTCTTTTTTTGTATGTGACAGGAGATTTCGCGAGATCATTGTGATAAAGAATAACGAGCATTTGGTATTGAATTTTTGCATAGCCTAGGACTATCATGGTATTCTTTATCTACAATAGGCTTTAATTAGTCATCAAAGTAAGTTTTATGAGCGGGGTGTGTGTCAGAACACGAAAGTGCAGGTTAGGGTCGGCAAGTTAAGCCTAGGGCTTGTCAAGTGAGAAATTTTAGTATTCACATACCAATGCCTATATCCTACAGGAACGATTGGCCTAGACTGTTGTATTATAAATAATTTTCTACGTCTAGGCCTAGACCTAGGACTGTTTCAGTTTTGTTTTTTGATTGCAATGTCAACTTTTCTCGTTTTCTGACTAGGCGTTAAATGTAAAATGTCCGCATCTGTTTACATTACTGTAGGCTACGCTAGGCGCTGCTTTGTTTAAAACACCGCCGTCTTGATGTATATCTCGATCCTACTATAATACTATTCCAACATCTTTGGTCTGGATGTATGTTTATCCAGACGGCGTTGGATCAACACAGTTCTGACGTCACAGTCGTTTTTGCCGCTTTAAAAAACTGCTGCTTTTAAAACGGCTATAAATCACTGGATTATTATTTCACGGAAAAACAAAGTACATATTTGTAATCGGGACGAAATACTTCTTCTAAAAAATCTATTCGTACAGTATTTGGCGGAAGTGGAATATTCCCTATTGTCATAACGGAAGCGAGGCGTAAAGAAACTACAAGGCTGTGCAAAGTTTAAGATGGCTCGTAATCAGATGACTGCACGTCAACTTTGCGTTTGACATTTTCGTCTTTGCTTTTTATTTATTTATTTTATTTATTTATTTAACGTCTATCCTATTCAGTTATAAAAACTGATTTACAAAGGAGGACAACTAAATAAATCTAATTACATAGATGCAGAAACAACAATAAATTACATTTTCGTAAATATTTGAAATAGTAGCATTACAACAACAATGCATTTAACACAAGAATTTTGGTAACAAATTGAATGATATTATATGCATTCAATGAATGAATCAAATATAAAAAAGGGTGGAGAATGAAAAAAAAAAAAAAAAAACATTAAAAAAGAAAAACGAAAAGAAAAAAACTGATTTATTAGACGATCCCACTCAAACGAATATGAGGTTTGCCAAAAATCAGGGAGTATAATCAAACTTTCGCGGAAGAAACCACCGAACGCGAAATCTTTATTCTTGGGTTCAATCTTCATTTTTGTGTTCAAATCTTGACTCATATATATAATTATATCAGATATATAATTATTTAAAAAATTTCATGTCAAACTGATCACAGCAATGATACAGGACACCTAAATCAAGTTGCAAGCTCCATCAGTGGGCGGCAACCAGACAATCTAGGCAGAAAAATATAGTTGAAAATACATTGTTTATATCATAATCAAAGCAATAATGAACAAACAAAGAGAAAAGCAAAATCAATTATAAGAGCTTATGAAGGTAAATTAACATTACACAAACACACAGACAATAACTTACAAATAAATAGTAAAAATCAATTTTTTGCTCTTTGATTCATTATCATTGCTTCAATTTTACTTTTAAATTGTACAATTCCTAGATCAGTAAACTGGCTTCTAATATCATATAGAAATTGAATTCCAATAGGATACGCCTCTGTACATAAATGACTTTCTAAATGCTTCAGAATTTAATCTAGGAACTTCCAATGAGTTTATTAAAGTAGAATTTCTATCACGATCAACAATTTTAAAAATATTGGGTAGAATACCTAAAAACATACCTTTCAATACTTTGTATGTATTTACCAGCACGCTATACTTCATCCTCTCCTCAATCGTGAAACAATCAGACTGCAAATCTTGGTTCAAGGGAAATGAATCAAACAGATGGTCAATTCTCTTCTGGAGTACAACATACTCAGTATTTGCATTTGCGTCTTCTGTGAATTCGTCCATGATTAATAATTTGACACTGACTCAAACATCAATAGTTGTGAATTGGATTTAACTGAAAATGGACTTTTGTGTTGTCTTGTTGTTTCTGGATTTCTATTGGTCAATAATAACTGAACGCAAGCACAAGCGTAAGAAATATAAAATACTAGGAAAACTCTTAAGTCCCGCTGCGTTGTTGGATGAGCGTAATTGGTGCGTTGAGCTGCCATGTGGTATGCGGATTTTCAGTTGTTATGTGAAAAAATTATTACTAAGTTCAAGATTTTTTTAAAAATTAAATTAAATTAAATTAAATTAAAAATAAAATTAATTTTTAATTTTTTAAATTAATCGTAATTTAAAAAATAGAAAAAATCGAAAAAATTGCGATTTTTATAAGAAATAATTACTTATTCGATTGCGCTCAAATTTCACACGAATATATAAATTCATAAAATAAGGGTTGTGAAAAAAAATCATTACAATAGGATAAAGCAAGTAGGTGTTATAAGTCAAAAAATTGTTTTAAAAAAGAAAAAAACGCAAAATTGTTATTTTCATGAAAAAAAAATTTTCGATTGCGCTCAAATTTCACACGAATATCTTTATTCATAAAATTAAGGTTTTGTGAAAAAATAAAAATCAGATAAAGCATGTAGGTGTTATAAGTCGAAGACATTTTTAAAAAATGGGAAAAATCGAAAAATTGCGATTTTCATGAGAAATAATTTTCCGATTGCGCTCAAAAACGTGGCAGTTCTAAGTTTAGAGATTTCGAAGGCCCCCATAAAATTCCATCGCAATTGGAGTATTGGTTTAGCCGGAATAAACACACAAAAATACAAAAAAAAGAAGAAAAAAAAACATTCCGGATTTTTTTCCAGTATAGTGAAATGGAATCTTTGCTTCGCTCGCTTCGCTCATCCAATAACCATCTCTTGCGCCGTGCTTCCGCACCTACGCCTACGCTATGCATACGTGAATTGTGTGTTTAAGCAGCCAGGTGCACTTGTTTATATTTCTTGCGTGGTGCTTGCGTTGCGCTACGCTTATGCTATGCCAATTGTGCGCAGCACTTGAGGTTATGCTGATGTAGTACCTTTTGAAAGAAAAAGTTGAAAAAGTTAGCCAGAATCCATAGAATAAAGGTTTTAATATGAGTTTTTTTAAAGGTTTATAAAATTAACAAGTAACAATAGAAACTCGACAACAATCACCTACAATGCATTCATAAAGCACTTGCAAAGGAAAAGTGGTCCTACGCAAACTAAAAACTTACAAAAAAGCACATCCGTCAACGCAGCGGGACTTAAGGCTATTGTACCACCTCTGGCCGATAATTTGAAAGTCGAAGAAACATGTCTGAAAAGTTTGCTGAATGAAAGAAGGCCTTTAAAATAACAGAAAAAATTGTGATTTTTTTTTGGGCGGGACATAACCTCACTTTTGGAAATTATATTTAGATTTTTGGACAAAAGTGTAATATACAAATCAAGTACAAAATTAAATTTTGAGAATCGGTTTTCTGGACATAGTTTCTAAACACCTTTAACTTTAACTTGACTATAGCTAAAATATTTTTCTGCAAATAACAGTTGGTGTACGAATTTTTTTGTCAAACGGTACAAATACGAGTTTTGTACCGTTTGACAAAAAAAATTGTACACCAACTGTTATTTTCTGAAAACTATTTTAGCTAAAGTCAAGTTATAGTTAAAGGTGTTTAGAAACTATGTCCAGAAAACCGATTCTCAAAATTTAATTTTGAACTAGTCTTGTATAACACTTTTGTCCAAAAATCTAAATATAATTTCCAAAAGTGAGGTTATGTCCCGCCCCAAAAAATTCACAATTTTTTCTTCTGTTATTTTAAAGGCCTTCTTTCATTCAGCAAACTTTTCAGACATGTTTCTTCGACTTTCAAATTATCGGCCAGAGTTGGTACAATAGCCTTAAGCGTTTTCCTACTTATCGAATCATTTTTGTCAGGCTGTGATTGTATACAGTGACCAAGGTGTATCTTATCTTGCACGCTCAATATTTTCCTAAATTCCGCTGAGAGATTGGGTAAACCTTGCAATCTTTACTCGTATTTCGTACTGGCTATGTTTTCCATAGTATTGTTTGCATTTCAAAACTTGTTGGATGAGCGAAGCGAAGACTTCAATTTCACCGACCCCCCAAAAAATTTAGCTCGGGTGTTTTTTTTTCTGTCTGTTTGTTTGCTCTCTACCGGGCAAACGGCATATGCGATCTTGATGAAAATTTGAGGGGACCTTCGAAATCTCTGAACTTAAACTTGCTACGTTTTTGGGTACAATCGAAGAAATATTTCTCATGAATATCGTACTTTTACGATTTTTTTCGATTTTTAGTGCGATATTTTCGTGACATTTGGTTGGGCCGATTCTGACCAAACGGGTGGGGCTACAACGTTCATGTTTAACATGTACATTAAGGTAATGGTGATGTATTGCGTTTTGAAAGAAAAAGTTGAAAAAATTAGCCAGAATCCATAGAATAAAGGTTTTAATATTAGTTTTTTAAGGTTTATAATAACAATTAACAAGTAACAATAGAAACTTGACAACAATCACCTACAATGCATTCAAAAAGCTCTTGCAAAGGAAAAGTGGTCCTACGCAAACTAAAAACTTACAAAAAAGCTTATCCATCAACGCGACTAAAAAAAGCGTTTGCGAAGCTTCCTAGTTTAAATGAAAAAATGCTATGTGAGAGAAATGAGTATTTAGGCCTAGTTTTCTACGGAGGATGAAAACAGAACAAGAAAATATTTTCTTTTGTGGTTAGTTGCTCTTGTAGTTAGATGCTCTGCTTTCAATGCAGAAGGTCCAGGGTCCAATTCCCGCTTTAGGCAGAATTTTTTTAACTTCTGAGTTAGGCTTAAGTCAATCAGTTCTTGGCTAAGGAATTTGAAAACGGTGACTTTGGAACTGTACTAGCAACGATGACACATAATTGAGCGAGCGTAGCGAGCGTCTCCACTTGACTGTTAAGGCTCGAATGTCTGGGTTTTTTTTTCTGTTACTGCTTCGGTGCAGGTCGCACCGTTTCTCCGATCGACCTGGAAATTTTGCACACATGTATTTCATACCACCTATGCGGGTTGCTGTATATTTTTTGAACAAAATCCAATCGTTGGTAAAAAAAATATATCTTCCGATCGTTATGAAATTTTGCAGGGTCAATAAGTACAACATTCTCTCCTTTTTACCAAATTTTTAGCTAAATCGATCAAGACCTTAAGAAGTGTTGATAGAAATTACATTTTAACAAAAGTAACGTTACCTTGGCAACGAAAAGTCGCACGAGAATTATGGTCAATATGCACTGCCACCTAGAAGTAATTAAAATACTATCGAGGAAGCAGTGTATTATTTGTTATTACCAAAGAGTTAAAAAAGTTTTCCCAAATAAATGATTTCAAGGTCCTCTAGATGGCGGTGGATTTTATCCATTCTCTTCTATTTTACAAATTTTCAGCTAAATCGGTCAAGAGACTTATTGGTATGTAACATTATGGGAATGTCGTACTCGGGTCGTGTTGCACGTACCGGTGCTCGCTCAACAACGCGACGGGACTTTAGCGTTGTTCCAAATAGCCTGGTCTGACCGCGGGTGGAATCGTCTCCAGTGGTTGATCAGTGTTATATACCGGTCTCTAGTTGGTCATTGTTCGCTCGTCGATGGTGTTGGCTGCAACAGGATAAGCTTGGTCTGCTTAAGATTTAATGTGCCCCACTGATCAGTTATGTGACTGAATGAGGTAGACTAAATATGAATGTATTTATTTATTGAGCGAGCGTCTCCACTTGACCCTTATGGCTCGAATGTCTGTTTTTTTTCTGTTACTGCTTCGGTACAGGTCGCACCGTTTCTCTGATCGACCTGAAATTTTGCACACATGTAGTACATACCACCTAGGCGGGTTGCTGTATAGTTTTTGAACAAAATCCGATCGTTGGTTATAAAAAATAAAAAATAAAAAATAAAAAATAAAAAATAAAAAATAAAAAATAAAAAATAAAAAATAAAAAATAAAAAATAAAAAATAAAAAATAAAAAATAAAAAATACAAAAATAAAAATGCTCCGATCGTTATGAAATTTTGCAGGGTCAATAAGTACAACATTCTCTCCTATTTTACAAATTTTCAGATAAATCGGTCAAGACCTTAAAGACTTATTGGTATGTAACATTATGGGAATGTAATACTCGGGTCGTGTTGCACGTACCGGTGCTCGCTCAACAACGCGACGGGACTTGAGTGTTTTCCTAGTATAATTCTCTACAGTGCGGGTAAGAGACAACCAACAGCGGACCAACCTCAGCAACCGCTCTCAACAAGGGAACTTCTTCAACATGCGATTGCGTGGCCTTATTATCGGATGCTGGTGGTGACTATTTTTTATTTGAAACAATAAGTATCACAGGGCCCGATATTAGGGTCATGTGTTTACTTTCAATGACTGTCTTCATTCTGCTTCGAACGACGACGGAAAGGTCCGATCCGATGTGACTGAGTGGGTTGACTTTAATACGTTTTTTCCCCTAAGAGAAACACAGCCAATTTATCGATGTCTTTGAGCTCAGTTAAGTGTGGGATTCATATAATTATCTGTTCCATACTCGATAGTAATGTGGTCGAATGTTTTCTTTCAACGCTTTTCTGTCCGTTTTCTTCTTTTAAGCCAACTTTATACCACTTACTTTTTTATTGTCAAATTTCGCATTTTGCAAGGATTTGAAATGTTAAAATTTGCTTTTTTTTGTAGCAAATTGAACACTATTATTATCGATACCCTCGTCAAAACACATAATAAAGTGATATTGTTTGTACTTGAAATTAATTACTACAATTTGATACCGTGACCAAATAGACGTTAAATTTACCATTAATGATTCACAAACAGAAAAAAAATACTATACTAAAAAATAGTTCACAATTTATTAAATAAAATTATGAATAAACTTAATACATGGGATAGACGTTTTTATATCAAACAAAAACTAATATCTAGAAATTTATGAGTTTGCAAATTTAGCTCTTACAAAACGAAAATTTCAGTAATTTCTACTCATCATCCTTACAGCCTGACATTGCACGCCTCTTTAATTCTTTTCTGGTAACGGTTATTCAGCCAATCCGAGGCGCGTGAGAACACTCATGTGCCTTTCTAGAACAAGCAGAGAAGCGCTTTTGAGCCTTTGTGAAACGAATTTTAAAAGTATCATAATTTTGTAGATATATGTTCCTGACATACACATGCTAATTTTGGTAGGTGTACGAACATTCCTTCTGGGTTAAAAATTGGTTGAAAGTTGGAACATAATGTTCAAAATAAAGAATTTATAAATATAAATATAAACTTACAAAAATAATAATTAAAAAGTATTTTTTTTTATGAGTTTTGAGTGTTCAATGTGCTAAAATAAAAGGAAATCATGTATTTATATATTTATACCATTCGAATACAATATTGCTGCCATTTTACATCACGGTAATACAAATTCAAGAACAAATAACATAAAAAAGTACAACATACAAATTCTACTAAACATAAAGTTTACAATATTGGTCGTATCACGTGAATACTGGAAGTTTAATCCTTAGTTAATCCGTTTGGATCGAGTCGTGAATGTGCGTACGTACATTCCGAACTACGCCTACATTTTTCCATCCATGAAGATAATTTTGTTAATGCATAAACATTAAATATATATATAAAAAAAAAAAAAACGTAACATAACATAACATAACATAAACAATTGCCTTTCCAGCGAAATTTTTCGTTTGGCGATATTTTGTACCGATTTGTACCGCCAAACGAAAAAATTCGCAGGAACGACAATTGTTTAAAAAAATATTTTTTCTCTCAGTCAGCCTCTAGAAAACTAGTTGAAAACTAATGTACCAAACGCACAACACCCTACGTTGAATTGTGTGCCCTGGCAAATTGAAGTTTGCAATTATTTTGAGGTGACGATATTGGACGTGTACCGGATCAGAAAAATTTGAAAAAAATAGTTTTGATTTTCTAAAATAGGCAGGTTTCAAAGCCATTTACTATATTTTAACTTTGTAGCATATTTTTGAAAATAGAAAAACGCGGTCGAATAGCCTTAACGTCATACCAATCCTCGTACATGGATATAGTTACTAGGAAAACGCTTAAGTCCCGCCGCGTTGTTGGATGAGCGTAATTGGTGCATTGAGCTGCCATGTGTTATGCGGATTTTCTGTTGTTCTGTGAAAAAATTATTACTATTATTATTATTATTATTATTATTATTATTATTTATTCAAGATTTTTTAAAAATTAAATTGAAAAAATAAAAAATAATCTTAAATTTTAAATTATTTTAATTAATCGTAATTTAAAAAACAGAAAAAATAGAAAAATTGCGATTTTCATAAGAAATAGTTATTTGATTGCACTCAAATTTCACACGAATACATAAATTCATGAAATAAAGGTTGTGTGAAAAAATCATTACAATAGTATAAAGCATGTAGGTGTTATAAGTCGAAGAATTTTTTTAAAAATCGAAAAAAATAGTAAAATTGCGATTTCCATGAGAAATAATTTTCCGATTGCGCTCAAAAACGAGCAGTTCTTAGTTCAGAGATTTCGAAGGTCTCCATAAAATTTCATCGCAATCGGAGTATCGGTTTAGCCGGAATCGTGTTAACAAACACACAAAAATACAACAAAAAAAAGAAAGAAAAAAAACATTCCGGATTTTTTTCTCCAGTGTAGTGAAATGGAATCTTTGCTACGCTCGCTACGCTAATCCAAAAAGAAAATTCTCTTTCTTGGTCAAAACCCACTTTAGAAATATTGACTTTAATTGCGGCTTTTTATGGATTTATGTACGCAAGAAACAATGTGATTTAACTGAAAAGGGGACTATATTATACAAGAAATAAGTATTTTGGCCTAGTTTTCTGTCGGAGGGTGAAAACAAAACAAGAAAAAAATGCATTCTAGACGCTGAGCGTACTTTCCCTATTCACACAATACTCTACAGTATAAGTGATATGAGAGATAACTAACAGCGGACCAACCTCAGCAACCGCTCTCAACATGGAACTTCTTCAACATGCGACTGCGTGACATTATTATCGGATCCTGGTGGTGACTATTTTGGGTTTGAAACAATATTCATCACAGGAACCGATATGATAGGGTCACGTGTTTACTGTCAATGAATCTTCGTTCAGCTTCGTACAACGACGGAACGGTCCGATCTTCCCTCAGAGAAACAGACATTTCATCGATGTCTTTGAGCTTTGAGTGTGTATTAATATAATTAACTGTTCGATACTGGATAATGTGGTAAAATGTATTCTTTCAACTCTTTGCTGTATGATTTTTCATTTTTTCCTATTATTCTTTAGCATGCCAAAAAGTTTTGAATCGTCAAAATCAGCTATTTTTGAGACAAATTAATTATTATTGACTAGCATATATTGGTGAAATTTGCGTTAATCATCAAAAATCCTAATTCATGAAAGCCCTTTATGAAAATGCAATTTCTCTCCTATGATTTACCCATAATAGTAAGTGGTTAATTTCACTTTAATTTTGGTACGATACCAAATTGTAATCATTAATTTTTAAGTGAAAAAAATACCCGTTGCCACAAATAATAGCTATTTCGAGATTTTAAATCCTTCCAAAATACTAAATTAGATAATAAAAGTGTTAACAGATGGTTTTAAAATGAAAAACCATATAGCAAAGAGTTTAAGAACACATTCCACTACATTATCGAGTATAAGGAAGAGGTATTAAGCGAGCGAAGCGCTCTTTTCCATTTGACTCTGCCGGAAAAAATAGTCACTGTTTTTTTTTTTTTTTTGGTTTGTATGTCTTGCCATAACGTTTGAACGGAGGCTCGGATCGAGTTGAAATTTGGACCATCAGCAAGCTTCGTTCTCGATTGAATGCCATTAGTTTTGTGACAAAATCGTTAAAAAAGTTACAAAGTTACATTAAAGTTAATCAAATTTTTTTTTTCAAACTAAACGGCGACAAAATCTGAGGTGGCCAAATCATTTAGAATGTCCGTCCAGTCACGAATATGCTAATTTTATTTTGATCCGACAAGTAGTGTAGATGGAAATTACATTTTAACAAAAGTAACGTTACCATATGGCAACGAAAAGTCGCACGAACCTAGAGCTTCATGATAACGTTCGAACGGAGGATCGGATCGAGTTGGAATTTGGACCATCCGCAAGCTTTGATGTGGATTGAATGCCATTAGTTTTGTGGCAAAATCGTTCAAAAAGTTACAAAGTTACATTAAAGTTAATCGAAAGTTTTTTTTAAAACTAAACGGCGACAAAATTTGAGGTGGCGAAATCATTAAGAATGTCCGTCCGGTCACGAATATGTTAATTTTATTTTGATCCGATAAGTAGTGTGGATGGAAATTACATTTTAACAAAAGTAACGTTACCATGGCAACGAAAAGTCGCACGAACCTAGAGCTTCATGATAACGTTCGAACGGAGGTTCGGATCGAGTTGAAATTTGGACCATCCGCAAGCTTTGATGTGGATTGAATGCCATTAGTTTTGTGGCAAAATCGTTCAAAAAGTTACAAAGTTACATTAAAATTAATCGAAAGTTTTTTTTCAAACTAAACGGCGACAAAATTTGAGGTGGCCAAATCATTAAGAATGTCCGTCTGGTCACGAATATGTTAATTTTATTTTGATCCGATAAGTAGTGTGGATGGAAATTACATTTCAACAAAAGTAACGTTACCATGGCAACGCAAAGTCACACGAGGTGCACTATGCACTGCCACCTAGAAGTGATCAAAATACTATCGAGGAAGCAGTGTATTATTAATTGTAACCAAAGAGTTTAAATAGTTTTCCCAAGTTGATGTCAAGGTCCTCTAGATGGCGGTGGATTTTACCCACAAAGTAAAGGTTTACACACAGGTTCACCCAAATACCTTGGCAATAATAAATAATATTGGAAACATGACCCCGTGGACAGCAAACGTCGCAAATTTTAAAATAAAATAAAATGTGCAATGTGGATCTAGCTATAGCACGTGCTCGCTTATCAACGCGTCCAACTGAGCGTTCCTAGTGATAATAATTAACACTTAAATGAAACTATGAGGACTCGCAAGAAAACAATGCTATTTACGAGAAATAAGTAGCCTAATTAATTTTCTCTCGAAAGGTGAAAACAGAACAAAAAAATATGATTTCCTTATGTAATCTGGAAAGCACAAATTTTTCAATCCTCTTCAGTGCGAGTAACAGAAAACCATAGCGGACCACCAACCTCTCAACAAAGGAACTCTTCAACATGCGATGCGTGACCTTATTTTCGGATCCTGATTGTTATTATTTTTTGTTTAAACAATAATTACGACAAGAACCGATGATAGGGTCAGTGTTTACTTCAATGACGTCTTCCCTTTAGCTTCGTACGGACGACGACGGAAAGGTCCGAACATCCGGCAGAGAAACACAGTCAAATACATCGACCTCTTTTAGCTTTAGTTAATAATGTGGTCGAATCTGATCTTTCAAACAGATCTCTTCTGTTCCCAGCATAGGTACTCAATGATGGAAAAGTATTTCAAAGCAACTTTTTGGCACTTTTATTATCAAATTTATCAATTTTGGAAGATTTTGAAAAAATCAAAATTAGGTATCGTTTTTTTTAGTGATTTTTGGAAATCAATCCAAATATTTTTCAAAAAATCTTGGCGGGGGATCGAGCCCCGGTCTTCGGTAGGGTGCTATACCCCTAAGCTACTGAGGACGGTTAATTTAGTAACTTGCGATTTGTTGACACATAAGAGAACTGAATAAATAAACACAGTACTGCAACGAGTCTGCTGCCTTTGAACTGACATACCTACTAAATATTATTTATAATGTAATCACCTAACGCAGGTTTGAGCAAGGGTTTATTTCTTAGTTATTAAATTAATCGGAACACACTCTTGTAGGATTTGGTTTATTTGGATTAAGGACGCGTCAACCGTTAGGTCATAAGCACCACTCTAGGAGAGTGGTTGGGAGTGGTGGAGAGGGGTAATACAAAAATTTGTAAAAAAAAAAACGGCAGCCAAGCTCTCCTTCAAAAATCTTCGGCTGTGAATGCTGTGTGAGATATAGAAGTTGAGCCAAGCTTTTCATTTTTTCTCCCTAGTTTCGCTTTGAAAAGAAGTAAGATCATTTTGCTTGTTGACGAGCGCCAAGCCAACGATTTTTGTTAAAAAGTAAAATGTTTTAAACTCGAAATCATTATAAATTGCTTGGCCATGAACCAAATTCAAAGGCCAAGTCGTTTTTTTAAATGATTTCGAGTTGAAAAATTTTACTTTTTTTGCACAAAATCGTTGGTGTGGCGCTCGTCAACAGTCGAAATGATCTTACTTGTTTTCAAAGCGAAACTAGGGAGAAAGAATGAAAAGCTTGGCTCTACTTCAATATCTCACGGCATTCACAGCCAAATGCTTTTGAAGGAGAGCTTGGCTTCCTTTTCTATTTGTACAAATTTTTGTATTTGTGGGGATTACATCTTTTTGTTGTTTGGCGTGAATGATGGCGTGAATGATGGACTTCGATTAAATTTGTTAAGTTCAGATTTGTTTTTTGACATTTTTGAACCCACGGTCACCCCAAATTTTCCCCCTTGTGTTTTAAGCGCTAGATATTTATAATGGTTAAGAGCATGTTCAAATTCAAGCTTGCACAAATTACTACGCCTGAGTAATTACGCGTTTTGATTTTGATTTTGATTTTCCCCGGTCCCTATTGCCCGGTTTTGGTTTTGAAAGCTTAAGTGATTGTGCATAAGGGACATCTAAGTGTGGCCCAAGTTTCAAAGTTCTAAGATGAACCGTTCTCTCCATATAGCGTCTTATTTATCTTAAGAGTACGGAATCACCTAGCTTTTGAGAATTTAGATTTGCTTCGGTACACGTTACACAACTTTGCTTTCCATATTAAAACGTGATAACGAATGAGAGATATCAAAGTGTATTCCACGATTCAAACTTCTCAGTTGTAGCATTTTCTTTGCATGATTCATTTTTTAAGTTCAGATAGGTTTTTTGTCATTTTTGGACCCATGGTCCTCCCCAAAATTAACCCCTTGTGTTTTGGGCGCTAGATATTTATAATGGTTAAGAGCATGTTACATTCCAAGATTGTACAAATTACCACGCCTTAGTAATTACGTGTTTTAATTATCGTCCAAATTTTGATTTTCTCCGGTCTCTGTATCCCGATTTTGGTTTTGAAAGCAAAAAGCACTGCGTCTAAGGGTAATCTAAGTATGGTTCAAGTTTCATTGTTCTAAGATTTACTGTTTTCTATGTAGGGCTCAATATAGCTCCGCGGAGAATATATATGTTTTAAGTAACTTTACGGTAAATAATCACGCACAGTATTATAGAAAATAACTTTTAATCCCGACGTTTCGGAAAACTATAGGTTTCCATTTTCAAGGGAAGGGTAAAAAACTTATATAAATATATTATGATGTTTAAACTTGGCTTTATAGTAGGCGACTATGGCGCTGATATGTTAGTACTTAAGACAGAAAAAAAGTGACTACACCGTTGAGTCACTTTTTTAATTTCTGTCAAAAGTACTAATTAAGCGAGCGAAGCGAGCGTTTCCATTTGACTCTGCCGGAAAAATTAATCACTGGTTTTGTTTTTGTTTTGTTTGTTTTTTGTTTTTTTTTGTTTGTATGTCTCGCCATAACGTTTGAACGGAGGCTCGGATCGAGTTGAAATTTTGACCATCCGCAAGCTTCGTTCTCGATTGAATGCCATTAGTTTTGTGGCAAAATCGTTCAAAAAGTTAAAAAGTTACATTAAAGTTAATCGAAAGTTTTTTTTTAAACTAAACGGCGACAAAATCTGAGATAGCCAAATCATTTAGAATGTCCGTCCGGTCACGAATATGTTAATTTTATTTTGATCCGATAAGTAGTGTAGATGGAAATTACATTATAACAAAAGTAACGTTGCCATGGCAACGAAAAGACGCGTGAAGTTTCTAATGCACTGCCACCTAGAAGTAATCAAAATACTTTCGAGGAAGCAGTCTATTATTTGTCAACAAAGAGTTTAAATAGTTTTCCCAAGGAGTCGAGGTCCTCTAGATGGCGGTGGATTTTAAAGTAAAGATTTGCACACGGGTTCACCCAAATACCTTGGCAATAATAAATAATATTGGAATCATGGCCCTGTGGACAGCAAACGTCGCAAAATTTAAAATTTAAAAAAAAATGTGCAATGTGGGTCTAGCTATATCACGTGCTCGCTTATCAACGCGTCCAACTGAGCGTTTCCTAGTATATATATATATATAGCTAGCTACTATACTAGGAAACGCTCAGTTGGACGCGTTGATAAGCGAGCACGTGCTATAGCTAGACCCACATTGCACATTTTTTAAATTTAAAAATTTACGACGTTCGCGTTTCCAGTATTATTTATTATTGCCAAGGTATTTGGGTAAACCCGTGTTTAAATCTTTACTTTAAAATCCACCGCCATCTAGAGGATCTTGACTCCTTGGGAAAACTATTTAAACTCTGTGTTGACAAATAATAGACTACTTCCTCGAAAGTATTTTGATTACTTCTAGGTGGCAGTGCATTAGAAACTTCGCGCGTCTTTTCGTTGCCATGGCAACGTTACTTTTGTTATAATGTAATTTCCATCTACACTACTTATCGGATCAAACTAAAATTAACATATTCGTGACCGGACGGACATTCTAAATGATTTGGCTATCTCAGATTTTGTCGCCGGTTAGTTTGAAAAAAAAACTTTCGATTAACTTTAATGTAACTTTTTAACTTTTTGAACGATTTTGCCACAAAACTAATGGCATTCAATCGAGAACAAAGCTTGCGGATGGTGAAAATTTCAACTCGATCCGAGCCTCCGTTCGAACGTTATCGCGAGACATACAACAAAAAAAAAAAAAAAAAAAAACAAACAAAAAAAAAAAAAAAAAACAAAACCAGTGACTAATTTTTCCGGCAGAGTCAAATGGAAACGCTCGCTTCGCTCGCTTAATTATGTGAGTGAAGAAAAGATAAGCATATTTTACCAACCTTGCATAGCTGACCTAGCAAGAAGATACCACATTCCTGCCGAACAATGGGAGATCATCGGTCTTCTAATAGGGGCACGTGCAGCCGTTCATGCTGAGGCTAGAACGGAGGCGTGTTGTAGCGTTTAGCTTTCTGCATTTTTTGGGTAAACGGTTTATAACACCATTATCAAATTTCACACTTAAAGGGGCTAAAAACCCCAAAAATTATTTTTCACCACGTGATCTATAGCACAATACTACACTTAAATGACCGTTTAAAAAATTATATCTTGTAACTGTGATTTAACACGAATTTTTTTAAATTTTTATGATCCAGAAATTGGCGAAAATTGGTGTTTTAGAAAATTTTCTAACTCGGCTTTAACCTGCTTCTTTTTTGGTCCACATAGATACTAGAGCATAGTACCAATCTAAAATGCCCCTTTATAACATCGTGTCTTGAAACTGTGCCCAAATATACCCTCAAACACGCAAAAATATGCATTCCAAAATCACACCCCATCTTGGTAATCGGCATATTTTGACCGAACTACTTGCCCAAATTACAAAAAAAAATAGAGAGAATTTATAGAAAAAGCTGTCGAGTACGTCAATAATGGCCAATATTTTTTTGGATCAAAATCCTCCAAGGTCACGGGGCATAAAGATCGTCCCCATGTTATTTCTCATGGGAGATTTTTGCCGATGGGACCTAGCTCGAAAAATGTCATGTTTGACAATTTTTTGGATGGTCATGGTGGTCCCAATAATTTTTCTGTTAATTGCTAAATTCATTACAAGTTAGCCTGAATGAAATATTTTTTTTGAGTTTAGCGGTTAAATACCCCTTTACGTTTACAAAGAATAAATGTTATCCATTATGCGTAATCCTAAATTAATTCATTGATTTTGTGATTTTGTGGCTCATTGGTCTTATGTGTGGCTCGTTGGTCTTGTTGTTAGCGTATCTGCTTTCCCAATGCAGAAGGTCCAGGGTTCGATTCCCGCCAAAGTCAGAAGTTTTTTAACTTCTGATCGTGTCTTAGGAGTTTGTAAACGGTGACTTTGGAGCCGTCCTAACAACGAAGCACATAATAAATTCAGAGTTGTTCTGAATCGTCCTTGTTGATTCTGGCGTTGATTCGCGGGTGTTCGTACTGTCCATACCACTAATTGCTATATGTCCTATTAAAAATATCGATCTTTGGTTGGTAATCGCTCATTCGTCGATTGCGTCGGGGCCTACAGGGTTGGCTTGGTCGCTTTAATTTACTGTCCCCCACTGAAAATCAGTTATATAACTGAGTGGGTAGACTCTAAATACAATTTATTTATTTATTTATTAATTAAAATTTAGCGAAATCACCAAAATTTACTTAATTTTGGTCAACTTGGGAATTTATTCCAAATGAACAGATTTTTTTAACTCAAATTTGCATAATGGATATCAACGTTTAAATCAATGTGAACGCGCAGGTTAATGTGGTTTTATCGTAAGATAAACTGTTTGGTGGGAATTTTCAGAATTGTAATCCATGTTTGGATTTCCCATTTTTTCACGTTTTGGACTTATGTCTCGCAATGGCTCTTTAGGCTTATTTTGTGCAACCAATTACGGATATCAATATAAAAGTACTTTATTAACATCCATTCAAAATTTGGTAATGATATTACCAACCGTTCAGCAGTAATCATCAACACCTGTTTGCGCGCATTTGAGTTGGGCCAAGCTCAGCGTACCCTAATAAGCGCTGTTTCATCCCCCTCTCATTAATTGACAAGATTGTTTCCACTGTTTTAAAGCCTTCCGTCATCAATTTGCATCATCATTTTTACAACAATTTGTTCATCATTAATTTCATACTATTGGTGTTATATATTTTCTCAAGTTAGTCATTCTTGTAAACATGTATTTTTGTATTGATTAGTAGGCTGGATCCCCTTGGTCATCCATACTTATTGGCCAGCTGTCAAGAAGTATTGAATTTAATAATAACTCCATTTCTATAACGGTATTTTATCCATACTAAGTACGAAATGACGCACTTAATTCGATTTTTGCCACTTGCCAATGTCACACCTCTTGGCTTCGTACGCCCTATTATCAATTCATTGTTAATCGCAATAATTTAAAGTACCAGTGCCAGTGTGAATCACCTTAACCGTCACCTTGTTAAGGTATTTGTAAAATGGTATTAATGATATACAAGACGTGTCATACCAAAAAGTTATAATAAATAAATACATGCTTCCATAAATAAATGCATACAGGTAAATACCGTAAAAAAATTCAAAAACAACTTATCATAAATAATAACACAATGATCAAACTTCTTCCAAATGCGACTGTGTCTTCACGTCAAGATAACATAAACCAAGAAATTACCTTCAACCTGAAATTGTGTGACCTGTTTATAGGTTTGAAAAGCTTTTAATTTCTGTATTTAATCAAAATTAAAGAGGTCCAAACCTATACAGAGGTCGTACATGTACTGTCTACTGTCTACTCACTCCTCATCACTTAACGTCAAGATATGAACCAACTAATGACCATCAGTCTGAAATTGTGTGATCTGTTGATAGGTTTAAATAGCTTTTAATTTGTGTATTTAATCAAATTTACTGAGGTTCAAACCTATACAGAGGTCATGTATGTACTGTCTTCTGTCTACTCACTCCTCATCACTAAACGTCAAGATATAAACCAACTTATGACCTTCAGCCTGAGATTGTGTGACCTGCTTATAGGATTGTAATGGATAGCTTTTAATTTGTGTTTTATATAAAAATTTAGTTCGTTCAAACCTATACAGAGGTCGTGCATGTACTGTCTACTGTCTACTTACTCCTCATCACTTCACGTCAAGATATAAACCAAGGAATGACTTTTACCAAAATTGTGGGGACTGTTTTTTTTTGGTTGGTAGCTTTTAATTTTTGTGTTTAAAAAAAATTAAAGGGTCCAAACGTATACAAGGTCGGCATGTACTGGCTACTGTTACTCACTCCTCACATTACGTCAAGATATAAACCCAAGGGGGTCTTCAGCCTGAGATTGTGTGAACTTTTTATAGGTTTGGATAGCTTTTTATTGTTTATTTTAAAAAATAATAGTAATCCAAACCTATACAGAGGTCATGCAGCACGTCTAAACCCTATACCCATCCTCATCACTTCACGTCAAGATAAAAACCCAAAAAATAACCCTTTTGCCTAGATTTTGTGAACTTTAAGGGGTTTGGACGCTTGGGAAATTGTGTCTTATATAAAGATACTGAGGTTTAAACCCTTTACAGAGGTCATGCAAGCACTGTCTACCGTATACTCACTCCTCATCACTTTACATCAAGATATAAACCAAGGAATAGCCTGAGATTGTGTGACATTTACAGGGGTTTGGAAAGCTTTAAATTTGTGTTTTATACAGAAATTAAATCCGTTTATCAATCAGAAGTCGTGCATGTACTGTCTACTGTATACTCACTCCTTATCACTTTACGTCAAGATATAACCCCAAAGGGAAGACCTTTAGCCCGAGATTGTTGGGCCCGTTTATAGGGTTTTTACAGATTTAAAAATTTTAGCTTTATATGAAAATTAAGGAGTCCAAACCTAACGAGGTCGTGCATGTACTGTCTACTGTTACTCACTCCTAAACATTCACGTCAAGATATAAACCAAGGAAGCCTTCACCTGAGATTGGTGACTGTTTATAGGTTTTGACAGATTAAAATTTGAGCTTTTTAGAAATTTAAGGGGGTCCAAAACCCATAAAAGGTCGTGCGTGTACTGTTACTGTCTACTCACTCCTCATCACTTTACGTCAAGATATAAACCAAGGGAAAAACCTTTAGCCTGAGATTTTGTAACCGTTTTAAAGGTTTTTATAGCTTTTTTTTTGTGTTTGTTTAATAATTAAGTCCGTACAAAACATACAGGGGTCTGCATGACTGTCTACGTCTGCTCACTCCCATCACTTTTTTCAAAATATTTTCCAAAAAATGACCTTAATACTAGATTGTGTACCATTTTATAAGTTTCGCTAACGTTTAAATTTTTAAAAAATTGGTTCAAAACCTATACAGAGGTCGTCATGACTGTCCCACTGTTACTATCCCCATCACTTCACGTCAAGATATAAACCAAGGAATGACCTTCAGCCTGAGATTGTGTGGCCTGTTTATAGGTTTAGATCACTTTTAATTTGTGTTTGTTATAATAATTAGGTCCGTACAAACCTCTACAGAGGTCTTGCATGTGTTGTCTATTGTCTACTCACTCTTCACATCAAGATATAAATCAAGAAATAAACTTCAACCTTGAGATTGTATGACCTGTTTATAGGTTTGGATAACTTTTAATTTGTTTGTTATAATAATATAGTCCGTACAAACCTATACAGAGGTCGTGCATGTACTGTCTACTCTCTACTCACTCCTCATCACTCACGTCAGATAAAAAACCAAGGAAGACCTTCCCTGAGATTGGTGACCTGTTTATAGGTTTGGATAGATTTTAATTTGTGTATTTTAAAAAAAATTTAAAATCTGTCCAAACCTATACAGAGGGCGTGGGATGTACGCTACTGTCACTCACTCCTCTCACTTCACGTCAAAATATAAACCAAGGAATGATTCAGCCTGAGATAGTGTACCTTTTATATTTTGGATAGCGTATATTGAAATTTTAAAAAAAAGTGGGATCTTTAATCTATAAGGAGGTCATGCATATACTGTCTAATGTCTACTCTCTCCTCATCACTTCACTTCAAGATATTAACGAAGAAATGACCTTCATCCTGAGATTGTGTGACCACTATATAGATTTGGCTAACGTTTTATTTGTAATTATTAAAATAAGTTGTTCAAACCAATACAAAGGTCGTGCATGTACTGTCTGTCTACTCAATCCTCATCAATTCCCATTAGATATAAACCAAGGAATGACCTTCAGCCTGAGATTGTGTGACCTTTTTATAGGTTTGGATAGCTTTTTATTTGTGATTAAAAAATATAAATGTCATCCAAACCTATACAGAGGTCATGCATGTACTGTCACGTCTTTCACTCCCCATCATTTACTCAAGATATAAACAAGGGAAAGCCCTTTAAACCTGAGATTTTGACCTGTTTTTAGGTTCGGATAGATTATTTTGCATTATAAAGAATTATGGAGGCCCCAAACTTTAAAAAGGGGCGGATGACTGTTACTGTCAATCACTCCTCTCACTTTACGTCAAGATATAAACCAGGAATGACCTTAAGCTGAATTTTTGTGTGACCGTTTATAGGTTCGGGTGCATTTAATTTGTGCATTATATAGAATTTAGGGGGGCCCAAAACTTACAGAGGTCTGCATGTACTTTTTACTGTCTACTCACTCCTCATCACTTTACGTCACAAATAAACCCAAAGGGAAAGACCTTAGCCCGAGATTTTTTTTGACTTTTTATTTTGGTTTTTGGGTAGCTTTTTTTTGTGTTAAAAAAAATTTTTAAAAAGTTCCCAAACCTAATACAGAGGGCATGCATGTACGTTACTGTTACTAAATTTCATCATTTCAGTCAAGATATAAACCCAAGGAATGACCTTCAGCCTGAGAGTGTGTGACTTTTTTTTTCGGTTTTTATAGCTTTTTTTTGTGATTAAAAAAATGATTGCAACAAAAACCCTTACAGAGGTGGCTGTACTGTCTCTGTCTACTTACTCCTCAGCAATTCACATCAAGATATAAACCCAAAGGGAATAAACTTTTGCCTCGAGATTTTGTGACCTGTTTAAGGGTTTAAAAAGATTTTTTAATTTTTGTTTTAAAAAATTAAGGCCGCCAAATCTTAAGAGGGCGTGCATGTCGTATACTGTCTATCCTCCTCATCCCCCAGTCAAGAAATAAACCCAAGGGAAATGACCTCCAACCTGAGATTGTGTGACCTTCTTAGGGATTTGGATAGAAGTTAATTTGGGGTTTTTTTAATTTAAATTTGGGCCCAAACCCAAAAAAGGCGGCATGTACTGTCTATGTCTACTCAATCCCCACACTTACGTCAAGATATATACCAAGGAATGATCTACAGCCTGATATTATGTGACATGTTTATAGGTTTAGACAGCTTTTAATTAGTGTATTAAATCAAATTTCTGTGGTCCAAACCTATACAGAGGCGTCCATGTAGTCTACTGCTCCCCCAATCCCCCATCACTTCACGTCAAAATATATACCAAGAATGACCTTTCAGCCTGAGATGTGGACCCTTCTTAGG
>JAMZAV010004503.1:0-85341 GCA_024449915.1 Sweltsa coloradensis
TAGTGAGTTTTTTCAATGATACAATAATATAGATTTGTGATGCTTGACAAGCTTTTATTTGAATATATAAGCATAGTTCGGGTCTAGAGGCTCCAAGGTCACACAATCTGGACACAGGCGTGGGCGCTCTATGTCGAGTAATGGGGGCTGGAGGCGAGAGATTAACGATCATGCAGCACTAATGAGGGATCTTCCTGTTATGAGTACATACTGATCGAAGCAAATAAATTAGATGTTTACTCTGCAATATTCTCAAAGAATTTATTGCATGTCCGAGATCTACGAAATTATTTTGGAACCTACGAAATCTCTAGACTTAGACCTCCTATATGTATGTGTGTATACAATTTTAAATAATATCACGGAAAAAGCTCTTACTAATGTTTTTCTCTAGTCTGCTTCCCTTACTAAAAATATTCATCACCAATTGATAACCATTTAGCAACCAAGGTTTACATAACCTTTTAGTAACCTTTTAATAACCATTTGTAAACCAATGTTTCAAAATATGACCAAATGGTTATCAATTGATAACCATTGTAAACCACTGCTCAGTAAGTTTGTAAACAACTAATAACCATTTGATAACTAACTAATAACCATTTGATAACCAACTAATAACCATTTGATAACCATGGTCTATATATAATAACCATTTGATAACCAACTGTAAACCAATTGATAACCAGCGGTAAGGAACACCAGCGCGATCTAGTAGTCACTCAAATAACCAAAAAGATGGAATCAAATTTCCTAAAAATAAGTACTTTCAACGACTTGAGGACTTCAATTTACACATGTACATACTAAGTAACAGATACACATTAGATGGAAGAAGTTTGAGATGGTTAAATTTATTGGTATCTATCGGACTCGATCCCTGGACTCCTTCCTCCATAGCTCGACGCTCTCTCCAAGTGGCCACGGAACCTGTGTCAGTGTGAGCGCGCAGGCTAGCTCATAAGGTATAGGGCCACGCGCTTGTATCGTATACTGCAGAATGCAGAAAACAAAACCTTTTCTGTATAATGTTACAATGAGTTTTGTTTACTTGAAATCTGCTTTTCTTATTTGTGAATTGTGACCTCTTCTCAAACTAATATTGTGTTGTAGCAAGAATGAAGAGCTAGCTTTCCATGTTTTATGGAATGATCTTGACAGTGTCTAAGACATTGCTTTTGAGAAAAATCTTCACCATTATATTGTAATTAAAAATTAGAAAAGAGTTTTTAAGGCTATTGTAACACCTCTGGGCGATAATTTGAAAGTCGAAGAAACATGTCTGAAAAGTTTGCTGAATAAAAGAAGGCCTTTAAAATAACAGAACAAAAATTGTGAATTTTTTTGGGCGGGACATAACCTCACTATTGGAAATTATATGTAGATTTTGGGACAATAGTGTACACAACAAATCTAGTTCAAAATTGAATTTTGAGAATCGGTTTCTGGACATAGTTTCTTAACATCTTTAGCTATAACTTAAGCTATAGCTAAAATAGTTTTCTGAAAATAACAGTTGTGGTGTACGATTTTTTTGTCAAACGGTACAAAACTGAAAAAAAATCGTATTTGTACCGTTTGACAAAAAAAATCGTACACCAACTGTTATTTTCAGAAAACTATTTTAGCTATAGCTAGCTAAAGGTGTTTAGAAACTATGTCCAGAAAACCGATTCTCAAAATTTAATTTTGAACTAGATTTGATGTGTACACTATTGTCTAAAAATCTAAATATAATTATTTCCAGTAGTGAGGTTATGTCCCGCCCAAAAAAATTCACATTTTTCCCCCTGTTATTTTAAAGGACTTCTTTCATTCAGCAAACTTTTCAGGCATGTTTCTTCGACTTTCAAATTATCGGCCAGAGGTGGTACAATAGCCAAGCCTGCTTTCAGGACATAGGCCTACTCGTTTAATGATAACAAACAAAACTGATAGCTCAATTGGAAGAGCATCGGTCATGTAAGCCGGAGGTTCTGGGTTCGAGCCCAGTCGGGGCCAATTTTTACGATAATTGCTATCATTAAACAAGTAAATTATTCTTATGAAATAAACTGTTTTAATAATGTTATGCTGTGCTAGAAAATAATTAGACCTAGAGGTTTGTGTATTTTGACAAAAAATAATGACTTTCTAGCTTATGCCATTATTACACAGTGCAAAATAGGCCTACAGCTTTTGTGTTTGTCTTTATTTTAAAAATTGCATGCATTGCAGGTGACCATATAAATATATATTTTGTCAAATTAACAACATATATTGATAGTAGGGCCTATATTGATAAAGGCTTGTATATGTTCTTCGTGTTATTGTAAACCAATTAATAACCATGGTTGCCAATTGGTGACTAATATCCATGGATTGTATTTGGTTATGTATTGGTTATGAGATTCTCAGAAAAAAGTAATAACCAACTAATAACCATGGGCCCATTTGGTTTTTATTTTGGGGTTTTACAAAGGGTTTATCAAAGGTTATTAAAAGATTTATAAAAAACCTGGTTGTCAATGGTGGTTCTGTTTGCAATGGGTTATCAAAGGTTATTAAATGGTTTACAGTTGGTTATCATCCTTTTCACAAGCCTTTTGGGGGTTTATTAGTGGTTTTACAAATGGTTATCAATTGGTTATTAGGGTTTACAAAAGTTATTTTTGGTTTTTCAATTGGGATGAGTATTTTTAGAAGGGGTTTCGATTGGTAAAATGTTTCGTAACCAAAAATATGATTTTGATGGGGTTTGCCCGCAGCGAAATAAATCCTAGAACAAAAAAACAATGGAAATAAAATGATATCGACTGAAAACCCCGCAACGATATTGTATGCAATTTCATGTCGAATTACATAATTTTAAAAAAAAGTGGTTTTCTTATTTCTCAGCACAAAAGTTTCTTTTTAAATTTTTCATACAGGGACTTGACCAACAAACAGTGCGGTGAAAGTTAGATCATTAGCGCTATTTGCAGTTCCATATGAAAACTAGCCTTGAGTTTTTTTCCTAGTGGTGTTTCATTATATATAATGATACAACTATCAGCAAACTGGTTTCCCAAGTGAAGTGACTCATGGTGAGACTTGGTAGGTGGTTAGTTTTTAACTATACTCTTTAAAACCATAAATGATTTTTGTACGCGAGGATGAATAAGTAAACGCGTGTTTTTTACTAGCGTTTGTTATGCAGGGGCAGAACTATTTGGGGTTTGTGTGGGCGGGGGGAGGGGGGGGGGGGGGGGGATTGAGGGGACGCCAACCCGTAGAAAGATTTTGAAACTGAAAATTTTATCAATTTTTAAAAAAAAAAAAAAAACCGTTAAAACGTTGAATTCTGTGGGCTTTGCGCCTAGCCCCCGACTGGGGCGTTTCCCCCCCTTTAAATTTCCCTGCATTTTTCCCAGAAACGTATTTTTCCTGAACACTTTTTTAAAGGCAGAGTTACCCCCCCCCCCCCCCATCACGCCACACATAAACAAATGATGTTTCCCCAGTTATGGTATAAATCTCCTCACATCTTCCACATTCTTTCTCGATATTCATGTGTATAACAGTGAGGAACCTTCCCATTGATAAATCACGTAAAGTGTATAGCTAAACCCCTGTGAGGACGAGAGGTGCCCGCTCTAGCTTTGACAGTAAAAAGTCTTCGGGAAAGTATCCGAGTTATGCGATTAAAAATTATTTTTAAAAAAAATAAGCTCGTTTTAAAAGTTCGTTTGACCTAATTAAACGAGCTTGACACTGGAAAGATGGCAAGTAAGAGAAAATGAACCGAAATAGTAACTTTTTGATGCCTTCAACGCAATTTTTTTTGGAGTACAGGAATTGAGGCGGGGTTGTGCTCAATGCCCAAAATGTTACCAAGTAGATCAACTCTTTTGGTCACATCTTCCCCCTTCTTCTGTCGAGCATTTTCCGGGGAAATTGGGAGACATAATTTTTACTCTTTATCGCGTGTGAAGACAAGTTAAAAGTCCTATTTTTTAAAACATCTTTCTTCAGAAAAAATACTTACTCTCTCTTATTTTCTAGATCCCAGTGCAAAGCCCCATTCAGTTTTTATTAGCAACTGCTCTTCAAAATCTATATTTTTTAATAAATAATATACAAACCCCAAAACGGCGGAATACGTTTATTATACAAAATTACGCAGCAGTTTTCCCCATGGGACCCCACATCGCAGCACGCAATAAGTAAAGGATAGTTTCGCCATGCTTTTTTGTATCATTGTGCACATAAAGTCTTCCTTTTCATTTTCTCGATGTTCATGTGTTAAAAAAATAAGGAAAAATGCCGATTTATGAATCAATAATATGTGCAGTTTACCCCTGAAGAGATGAGGGTCCCCTGTTGGTCTAGCTTTTTACAGTAAATAGTCTTCGGGGTTTCATTTCCTGACTTATCGATATCAGTTTTATAAGCGCGTTTTGAATAGTTCGAAAAACATTGAACAGAAAGTTTTACTTTCGAAAAGCCTTTTGCGAATACAAGAAGCGTGAGCTTTTTGGTTGTACTAATGTCACATATAGACCATTTGCGATCAACTCTTCAAGGTCACATTTTCTCTCCACTTCTCTCTTTCGAGCATTGTCCGGCAAAGTTGGGCAGTACCAGCAATCGTTTTACTCTATATCTTTGCAGTGTGAAGACACATTAAAATCCCATTCTTCAAATGATATGTCTACTTTTAAAAAAAAACTCTTTCTCTTCTTTTTCTGTTAATTTTCTAATCCCCAGTGCAAAACGCGATTTAGTTATCTACTTAGTCAACTAGCTCTTACAAGAATCTAATTATTTTTTGTTGTTCAAATCCAATATACAATGCTAAATAGTACGTTTACACAATTACATTTATACAAGATTAGCGCAGCAGTTTTCCCCCATGTGATCTCTTCCAGGTGACTCACTTGCACACAAACTGGGCCCATAAAACGCATCATCGATTACTGGCCAAATGGTATTTACCTTAGGCCTGGCACGTGTGTTTGTTTGAAGTTGACATATGGTCAGTTATGCTATATCTTAAAAGTGGAAGTTCCTTTTGTTGAAAATTAATCTTTAAAAGCACCATAGAACAGTCGGTAAAGACAACATTTTTCATTGTCATTGCATTTAATGGCATTCATCTGGGGTGGCTCGGTTGGTCTTGTTGTATGGCCTCTCGTTGATCTTGTGTGTGGCTCGTTGGGTCTTGTGGTTAGCGTACCTGCTTCCAATGCAGAAGTCCAGGGTTCGATTCCCACCAAAGTCAGAAGTCTTTTTGAACTTCTGATTTGGACTGGAAGTCCATCAGTTCTTGTCTTAGTAGTTGTAAATGGGACTTTGGAGCCTTGCTGCCATTGATCTTATCTTATAAACATGTATTGTATCATACATAATCTTATGGATAAAACACCGGTGTAAGGCTGTATTTTGTTATTTTTATATAATTTCGTAATTCCTTTCCTATTAAGCCTTATCGATATATAAAACAGCTACAACGACAACTTCTGGTCGGGGCTTAAAGCATTTACTCGCTTTATATATCTTGTTGTTGGTTAAGGGAGAATTACTTACGTCAACTTTGTAGAAATTGATGTGACTTGCATGATTTTGCCAATTAAACTAAAATGTGTGTTGTTAATAACACTGTGTTTAAAAAACAACTTAATTAACCTTATTTATATTTTGTAGTCGATGATTATTGATTGTTTGTTTTATTGTTTCTTTGTGATTTTGTTTGTTGTTTTGTTTTCACCACGCTGTTATTTTCAGCATTTATCAAACCCTTGTAGTATTATTAACATAATGATGTTGGTTTCAGTTCCAGCTCGATGTTTGTCAGTATCAGATGCGACCAAAGCCTGGTGTCCAGTTCCTGATGACGGGCTCGCAAGATGGAAGAATCACTGTACAAGATGTCCCTCTAAATACAAGAAACAAGGAGTACTTTAACTTAGACACGAGAAATATGACTGTGGACGACAAGAACCACACAAGTGTCTAGTTTGTAAACATGAATGTTTCGTAAAAATGTAAATCTCGTTGACACCATGAAGACGAGTGTGGAGCGAACCCCGACTTGTTTGTAAGAAATGTGGGAAAGAAATCAAATGATGTCGAGCTTTAAGTAAACATGTTAACATGAGTTGCCGGTAAAGACCCCAATTTAAATGCGGTTTTGTGCGTATCGTGCGCACCAAAAAAAAAAAAAATTTAATATGGGCATACAAGAAAATGCAATCAATAATGGATTTGTTAATTGCAGATCATGTACGTGAACAACACTTATCCAGTGAAAACATTAAAGAGATGAAGGTTTTTTCAACTACAATAATAATAAAATTAGTATGCATTGACTAGCTTTTATATTATGTTGTCTAATTCCATAATGGGATATGCTTAGTGGTGTTGTTTACTGTGCATATTCTCAAAGGACTTGTTGCATCTCCATGATCTACGTAATTATTTACGAAACCTAAAAATGTCTTGGATTGGACACCTGTTAGTAATTTTGTTTGTCTCAGTGACTAAAAAGAAGTAAATAATATTCAAAAGTCCTTACACTAGACCGACCTCCAACATGTAATGTGTAGGCCCTATACAATTTAAAAAGTTCACGACCTACATGCTTATAATTTTCGTCTTGTCTGCTTGTTTCTGATGGGTCAAAACTGTTTCGAGCTGAACATTTATTTTGAGTTGAGTTGACCGCTTTGAAATAATGTCCTAGAACAGAAAACCGAATGAAAATAAAAATAAAATAAATTGGAAACCCCGCTCTTATGTTGTGTATGCTAATTTCTTGTCAATGTAACATAACTTTAAGCAATATGTGTATTCTTTCTTATTTCACTACACTAAAAAGTTTGGTTTCCATGCAGATGAGCGAATACGGGCAAATAGGTCTAGACCAATTATTTAGAGTGCTAGGCGCCGCCTAAGTTAAGGTCATTGCGCCATTCTTCGCACTTCCTTTTGAAAACGAGCCTTTATGGTGTTAATACAATTCAGAAGTTAAAAAATCCATCCGGATCGGGATTCGAACCCGAGTCTCCCACATTCCAGGTAGGCGCCTTAACCAACTAGACCACCGAGACGGTAAATATTTAACTTCTAAATTGTAGGTGAATTATTGATATGAATGGATGGAACAGTACTGCAACGAATATCTGTTGCCTTTGAACTGACCGAACACACACTATTTACACAAAATTGTTTAAAATAAATTTTAAAAAATCGTATTTAGAGTCTACCCACTCAGCCATAAAACTGATTTTCAGTGGGGAATTCATCTTCTCCTCTTGTCGAGCAGTGTCCCTCAAGTTGGGAAACATATCATGTTTTACTCTTTTACTTCGCAGTGTGAAGACAACGATAAAAGCCCCATTCTACACAAATGCTATCTTATCTTCAGAAAACTTTCTCTTTCTCTTCATTCTCTTTTACTTTTCTTACTCTCCAGTGTAAAGCGGGCCATCAAATTCCAACTCGCAACCTTCTCGTGGTGTGGCCCGTGATTAGGGGAGTTGTTCTCCCTGAAACTAGTGGCGAGCTCTGGGTCGTCGTCGGGGAACTTACCCTTCCCTCCCCGACGGCGACGACAATGACAACACAGACGGATGACACAGACGGAGACTACCATGACGTGGGGGAACCTCTGCCCTCCCCATACGCTTGTGGCTGGATCTGAACAGCACAGGCCTGTCCAACCCTTGTCCCCCCGCGTCATCCTTACGTCCCTCCCTTCGTCTCGATTAGCCAAGTTGCATAAATATGAGACGTTAAGCAATATCCAATCCAATCAATCCAGTGTTAAGCCCGATTAAATTATATACTAAAAAAAATAGCTCTTACAAGATTTTTTTTTTTTTTTTAATACTATTGATGTTAAATCAAGCGTTATATTGTTATATTTTACAACTGATACGCAGGAAAATTACTTCTCATTCGTTAAGTATGGATGCCCGCTTAAGGTACGCAGCAGTTATGCCCATGTGATTCTCTTCAGCTGCCTAGCCTGCACACGATACTGGCCCAAATATTATTTATTACTTCTAGCACGTGGGCATATACTGGTTTACGTCTAGCATATACTTTGTGTGACATATTTTCACTGTCAGGTTTGTATATCTACTAGGAAGCTTCGCAAACGCTTTTTCAAGCGCGTTATTGGATGAGCGTAATTGGTGCATTGAGCTGCCATGTGTTATGCGGATTTTCTGTTGTTCTGTGAAATAATATTACAAAGTTCAAGATTTTTTTAATTCAATTAAATTAAGTAAAAAATAAACATAATTTTTAATTTTTTAAATTAATCGTAATTTAAAAAAAGAAAAAAATCTAGGGAGCCACAGAGCATTTACATCTATTTTTATGGGCAAGTACTTTCCGGCTTGAGAGTTATCCTGTCACAATCACAATGTATTATAGTGATGTATACCAAATTGCCTTGAACACTCAGTGTGGTTGTTTCATAATAGAACCAATGTAGGGTAAAAATGTAACCTATATGTTGCTAAAGGGATAGAAACTTCTTCTTTATAGAAATTGATGTAACTTGCATGATTTTGCCAAATAAACTAAATATGTGATGTTTTTACTTAATTAACCGTATTAAATTTCGTAGTCGTTGATTTTTGGTTGTTGGTTTGTTTTGTTGTTTTTTGTGATTTCGTTTGTTGTTTGTTTTCAACACGCGGCTTATTCTCTGTCATTTATCAACTTTTGCAGTATTATTAACAAAATGATGTTGGTTTCAGGTCTAGCTCGATGTTTGTCAGTATCAGATGCCGACCAAGCCTGGCGTCCAGTTCCTGATGACGGGCTGCAAGATGGAAGATATCACTGTACAAGATGTCCCTCTAGCTACAAGCGGAAGAAAGATTTAACACGACACGTGAGAAATGCTGTGGACGACAAGAACCACACAAGTGTCTAGTTTGTAACATGAAGTTTGTCAAAAACATAATCTCATGACACACATGAAGCACGAGTGTGGAGACGAACCACGACTTGTTTGTAAGAAATGTGGAAAGAAATTCAAAATGGTGTCGAGCTTAAGTGAACATGTGAATCACGTTGCGGCAAAGAGCCCCAGTTTCAGTGTCCTCACTGTGCTCATCGTGCACATATTAAAAAATTATTAAACCAGCATATCAAGAAAATGCATTCATAGTGGTTTCGTTTGTTGCAGATCAGTTTAGTGTATAACGATTATCCATGGAATACTAAGAGTGAACTTTATGGAGTTGAATGTTTTTTTAGCTACAATAATAATAATTTGTGATTCTTGTCTAGCTCTATCCTAATTCCGTGATGAGTACGCATAGTTTGTGTCTAGAGGCTCTATAGATACATAATCTGGACTAAGAGTGTTGGGGGCAGGAGGAGAGAGATTAACAATCATGCAGCACTAAGGAGAGCTTCTGTGTTTATAAGTATTCTGAGCGTAGCTATCGAAGCGAATAAATGAGATGTGATGTCTGAATATTCTCAACAGACTTATTGCATCTCCGAGAAATGTGAAATTATCAGTAATCCTACAATATCTCTAGACTTTGACCTCCTACTACATGATTGCGTGTATGTGTATACAATTTAACAAAAATATCATGAAAAAAGCTTTGTCCAGTTTTATTTATTTATTTTAAATTTATTTATTTATTAACGTCTATCCTATTCAGTATAAAAACTGATTTACAAAGGAGGACAACTAAATAAATCTAATTACATAGATGCAGAAACAACAATAAACTACATTTTCGTAAATATTTGAAATAGTAGCATTACAACAACAATGCATTTAAACACAACAATTTTGGTAACAAATAAAAAATATATATATTATATGCATTCAATGAATGAATCAAATATAAAAAAGGGTGTAGAATGAAACGAAAAGAAAAGAAAGGGAGGGAAAAAAGGAAAAAAAAGAAAGAAAAAGAAAAAAGAAAGAAAAAAGAAAAAAAAGAAAAAAAGAAGAAAAAAGAAATAAAGAAAAAAAATTTAAAAAAATTAAAAAAGAAAAACGAAAAGAAAAAACTGATTTATTAGACGATCCCACTCAAACGAATATGAGGTTTGCCAAAAATCAGGAACAGCAAATCAGGGAGTAATCAATCTTTCGCGGAAGAAACCACCGAACGCGAATCTTCATTTTGTGTTCAACCATCATTCTTGTGTTCAAATCTTGATAACAATTTAGTGCAAAAGATCTTGACTCTAATATATAATTATATCAGATATATAATTATTTAAAATTGTTCAAGTCAAAAACTGATCACAGCAATGATACAGGACACTCTAACTCAAGTTGCAAGTTCCACCAGTGGGCGGCAACCAGACAATCTAGGCAGAAAAATATCAATTGAAAATACATTGAATACATCAAAATCAAAGCAATAATGAACAAACAAAGAGAACAGCAAAATCATAAATAAGAACATATGAAGATAAATTAACATTACATAAACACAGAGACAATGCCCCACAAATAAATAGTAAAAATCAATTCTTCTTTGTTCTTCGATTCATTATCATTGCTTCAATTTTACTTTTAAATTGTACTATTCCTAGCTCAGTAAACTGGCTTCTAATATCATAAGAAATTGAATTCCAAAAGGATACTCCTCTGTTCAAGAATGACTTTCTTAATGATTCAGAAATTAATTTAGGAACTTTTAAAGAGTTTATTAGAATAGAATTTCTATCACGATCAACAAATTGAAAAATATTGGGTAAAATACCTGAATACATACCTTTCAATATTTTGTATGTATTTACCAGTACGCTATATTTCATTCTTTCCTCAATCGTGAAGCAATCAGATTGTAAATCTTGGCTCATAGGAATAACAGATGGTCAATACAACATATTCGGTAGAAGGTCTTACTGCCCAAACCACTAAACAATAATCAATAATAGAGTGAATATAAGAATCTACAAGTAACCTCAACATTCTCTCTGTTACAAACCTCTTCATTCTACTTATAATTCCTATTGCTGATGATACTTTATTACATACATATTCATAATGTTTCTTAAAATTTAAATTACAATCTAAGAAAACTCCAAGATATATTTAAATTAATACACTCAAGAAATTAGCTTACCATTACAATTCAACGTCAAATGAATATCATTCATGCTTCTATCATTAGCCTTATAAAAAATCATAAAATTTGTTTTACTATAATTAATATCAAGTTCCTGAGTTTTTAAACCAATCATCCATCCTCTTTAAAACTTCTTGAAGAGTCTTACGATCTCTTCAACATCCACCCTTCTAAATAAAAGACCAAGTCATCAGCATAAGATATAATTGATTCCTCCCATTATAGTAGATATATCATCTATGTAAAGAATAAATAAAAGGGGTCCTAATATTGATCCTTGTGGTACTCCACAAAATATATTGAATACTTTTGAACTATATTTTGCAAGATTGATAAACATTTTTCTTTTTAAAAAGTAATCCGCCAATATTGATAACAAATAAGGACTTATGTTATACCTGGATTTAGTTTTACTAAAAGAGGTTAAAAAGGTTCTGAATAAAATGCTTTCCTAAGATCAACAAAAACAGCTCCAACCTTACCATTCCGCTTGTCAATCCCTTTATAGATAAAATCTGTAAATGCTAGAAGGGCACTTTGCGTTGATCTACCTTTCCTAAAACCATGTTGGTTTTCACTTAAACCTTCAGATGCATCCACTTCATGTAATAACCTCATGTGCAAAATATTTTCAATAATTTTCCCTACAATTGGAAGAGTTGATATAGGTCGATAAGAATTCCTATCACTCTTTTTACCTTTACCCTTATAAATAGGTGTAACCCTTGCCAATTTCAGCTGTTTTTGTTTCCTGTTTGATCCTGATAGTTCAAACTGATTCGAAACGAACTGCCTTTTTTTTTGTATTCACCGAACTAAAGTCATAATTTAAAACAAAATCCGAATAAAATTTTGTAATATTATCGATTGAGGTGGTTTGGACACATGAAGAGGATGTAGAAGGACAGTATACCGAAGATACAGTATGAACAAGACGCAGGAAACAAACAGATAAAAAGAGGGAGGCCCAGACTGAGATGGGAAGAAGTTTATAGCAATGGATTTGAAAAGACGAAATGAAGCTTGGGAAAGGATTAACCAGGAAAGATGTTGGGAAGAACGAAAATATGGAAAAAAACTGGTGGAGGTCCCTGGGGAAGAAGACAGAGGAGAGGAAGAAAGTGAAGTTGATGACGCAGAGGAAGAAAAAGATGATGTGGAAGAAACGTCAGGCATGGCTAGCGTCGATAACCCCGGAGAGCCAGGAATGTTGTGGGAACCTCCCACCCCCTACCCGACTTAGTTGGAAATAGGGTTCGATATTAATTAGTCGATTGATAACTCTGTCAGTATGTTGTGTATGCTTTTTTCTTTCCAAGTTTCATAACTTTCAAAAATGGGTTATCGTCTTATTTCGCTACACTAAAGTTTCGATTTAATGCATATACGGGCGATGAGGTCTCTAATCAGAATATCAGTCAAATTAAACACGACTGTGGACGCAAACAGTTAACAGCCGCACAAGTGTCCGACATAACATTTTCAATGAAACATAATCTTTCCATACACATGTCATTCGACTGTGGACGCAAGAAGTGTCCGAAGTTGTAGCAAGACTAACCTTTTTTGGATGAGCGAAGCGAGCGAAGCGAAGATTCCATTTCACTACACTGGAGAAAAAAATCCGGAATGTTTTTTTTTCTTTTTTTTCTCTTTTTTTTTCTTTTTGTGTGTCTGATAACACGATTCCGGTTAAACCGATACTCCGATTGCGATGGAATTTTATGGAGGGCTTTGAAATCTCTGAACTTAGAACTGCCACGTTTTTGAGCGCAATCGGGAAATTTTTTCTCATAAAAAACGCAATTTTACGATTTTTTCCGATTTTTTAAAAATGGCTTCGACTTATAACTTCTACATGCTTTGTTCGATTGTAATGATTTTTTTACAGAACCTTATTTTATGAATTGATATATTCGTGTGAAATTTGAGCGTAATCAAAAAATTATTTGTCATGAAAATCGAAATTTTACGGGTTTTTTGTTTTTTAAAACAATTCTTTGACTTATAACACCTACATGCTTTATCCTCTTGTAATAATTTTTTCACAGAACCTTTATTTCATGAATTAATATATTCGTGTTAAATTTGAGCGCAATCGAATAATTATTTCTTATGAAAATTGCAATTTTACGATTTTTTTCTTTTTTAACAATAACGATTAACTAAAAAAAATGAAGTTCATTTTTAATTTAACTTAATTTAATAAAAAAAAAATTTCGACTAAGTAATGATTTTTTCACAGAACAACAGAAAATCCGCGTAACGCATGGCAGCTCAATGCACCAATTACGCTCATCCAACAACGCGGCTGTGGACGCAAGTACCCACAAGAGTGTCTCAACTCCAAAGTGTAGCAAGACTTACTGGAAAAAAAGTTCTCTTAACGTTAAAAAACAAAAACAGATTCGTTATAATCAACGATCTCAGAGCCAAGATTGTGGAAAACGTTTAGCAATATGATTGGATTTTATCGCCACTCCCATCACGGGTGCGGGAACGAATCGCGGTTTCCTTGTCCTAAATGTGACTTTCCTGCAAAATGAAATGATTATATGAAGCCGCATTTAAAAAGAATGCGTGCATTGCCATGTTGAATAATTATTACGGAAATGCTTCTTCAAGTTAGTAGTTTTTGTTAAATAACACTTTTATTTGACTTCATTATTAATTTATATATTTAACTTTCCTTTTGTTTGGATCATTCTCAACAATGTGACATGATATGATTTCAATACTATGTTATTAATACGAGGGAAACACCAAAGTAATTGTAAGACGAGTGAGTGAGCCATGTGTTGAGTACCCCGTAACATTACTTTTCTTCTCCCTACTTTAGGCCTCCCAAGCCTATCATTGGCTAGAGAGGCGCATTGTGGCTCTACAGTTGACTCGCCAGTATACCAACTAAACTTAAAAAACTAATATTTATATGAATTGAATTATCAATCTTAAATGCAAATGTTCCCGGGTACTCAACACATGACTCGCTCACTCGTCTAACAACGACTTTGGCGTTTCCCGAGTCTTGTTGGCTAAAGCGCCCTTATAGCCGAAATATGGGAGATGTGGGTACAATCCCCTGGTCGGGAAAGATTTTGTTATTTCTGGATTGTATTTTAAAAATTATTAAACATGTTTTGAAATGCATATAACGCAGTGTAGTCCATCATCTGTGACAATACCAAGGAAAACATAGCCAGTACGAAATACGTGTAAATATTGCAAGGCTTACTCAATCTACGAGCGGAATTTGGGGGTACCTTGACGTTCAACATTTGATAGACCTTGCATGGGCACGGCATTTCACAGCCAGGTAAATGACAAAACAAAAAATATCTTTTCAAAATCTAAACCATTTCTAAACATTGGAAGACTATTTTTCAATTTATTATTTCTTTTAGGTTTAAATCGCAATGGATCTTGCTGATTTTGTTAGCAGTTCTCAATGAACTCGTACCGGATGTCCGTTTAAAATTTCAGCGCAATCTGTTCAGCGATTCATCTGAATTTCAACGTACACACACTTACACACGCAGAATAACAGAATAAGGGCCGTTTAAGTCGAATTATTATCATTATCATTCTTTATTTAGCAAATAAAGCTATTTAAATACAACACATAACAATATACAAAAATATTAATTTTCAATACCAAATTAACAAATTAAAAATTTGATAAATTGACATATTTAACAAATTTCAACAAATTCACCAAAGTAACAAATTAACAAAATACCAAAATATTTAAATTAACAAAATGATAAAAATACTTATTGAACAAATTTAACAAATTCACCAAATTTACATAATATCAAATTATTACCAAATGTACAAAATTACAAAACTTTCCAAATCTACAATCACAAAACAGGAAATTTTATTTTCACAAAAGTAAGGCAGCAATCTCTAAATTCGATCACTCGGTTCGCTGCGCTCACTCGTTTAACTAGGGAAACGCCAAAGTCGTTGTAAGACGAGTGAGTGAGCCATGTGTTGAGGACCCGGGAACATTTATTTTCTTCCTCTTATCTTAGGCCTCCCTAGCCTATCATAGGCTACAGTGGAGCATTTTGGCCTTAACTAGCCCTCGTGCGCAAGCCACAGATGCACACCTACCCAGACCAGTTTACCTTATCTCTGGCCCACTCTCACTCTCCCTTCTCGATCCTCGCCCATGAACCATCTCATATCAACTGCTCTGACCTTTGAACATGTAACTTGACTGTATTCTGTGTGTATTCTGTACTGTTTATATCATAGTAATACTGTAATACTAGGAAAACGCTAAAGTCCCGCCGCGTTGATGGATGAGCTTTTAAAAATGTTTAGTTTGCATGGGATATCTTTACTTTTGCAAGTTCTTTGTTTTGCTGCCTACGCATTGTAGCTGATTGTTGTCAAGTTTCTTTTGTTACCGGTCAATTGGTATTATTTTCAGTAAAAAACTTATATTAAAAGCTTTATTTCTATAGATTTTGGCTAACTATTAAAACTTTTTCTTTTAAAAGGTACAACATCACCATAACCTTAATGTCCACGTATATGAACGTTGTAGCCCACCAGTTTGGTCAGAATTGGCCCAAATGGCACGAAAATATCGCACAAAAAAATCAAAAAAACTTATATTAAAAGCTTTATTTCTATGGATTCTGGCTAACTTTTTCAACTTTTTCTTTCAAAAGGTACTACATCACCATAACCTTAATGTCCATGTATAATATGAACGTTGTAGCCCCACCCGTTTGGTCAGAATTAACCCAAATGTCACGAAAATATCGCACTAAAAATCGAAAAAAATCGTAAAAGTACGATATTCATGAGAAATATTTCTTCGATTGTACCCAAAAACAATACACCTCTAAGTTCAGAGATTTCGAAGGTCCTGTCAAATTTTCATTAAGATCGGATATGCCGTTTGCCTGGGAAAAAGTTACAAAAGAAAAAAAAAAAAAACAAAAAAAAAAACAAAACAAAAAAAAACACCCGAGCTAAATTTTTTGGGGGTCAGTGAAATTGAAGTCTTTGCTTCGCTCATCCAAATACTGTTATCTATAGTACCTAGTGGAGTCATCAATGCGGTTTTGCTGGTAAAGGGAGTACACTGTGAATGTATGCGAGTCACTGTTGGTCAGGCTGTTGTCTAGGGTGGATCTCCGTGTTGACTGCTGTATGCAGGATAGGCAACATTGTTAGTGTTTGAGCCTCTATCTGTGAGACCTGAAACTTTTTGGGAAGTGTGGAACCGTGTCGCGCGTGCGAATCCATACCCCTCGACTAGAACGTTTGGACGTTGGAGTCTTTAATTAGTTTCGCAACCAAGTGGGACCTTGTGGAGACCCTGGACGATAGGACAGTGCACCGTGTACCCATCACTCCCGCGACCTCTTCCAGCCGGATCGAGATTGGTACTTTGGGCAACCGACTCTGTAAGGACTTCTGGTAACGTGTTTAATATTTACCGGACGAACTGTAAGTAACTCACTGTACAAACTTTCGTGAAGAACTTGTTCATACCCTTGCGAAGGCCGGCAAGTAGGCCCGATCTTTTGTGTACAAGAACTACTGAAGTTTTACGTGGTTATCCACGGCCACGGCTTTGAGAGTGCCGATTAACTTTGTGGAGTAATTTACCTGAACTGTGTTTGAGGGGCGTCTAATAGGATTCAACTTAACCTTACTGTGTATTATTGTTATGTAATTAGGCTAACTTGGTACGTTGGTTTTTATATAGCCAAGCGTGATTATGCTACTTGTTTGGGCAGGCAGATGAGACCTTGTGAATCTTTTGATGTTTGAACTTGGAGATCTGTTTGTTCACGAGTTCTAACCTATGTTATATATTTCTGGTTATTAATTGGTGGTATGCTTTATTATATTACATTTCAATATATTTCACTAGCACATCTTGCTGGGTTGCCCCTCTGTTATCTTATTTCCGACCCCAGGCTTATATTTCTTTGTTTGATAACGCCTGCAGACGGGGACGAGTGACAAAACAAAGTGGCGCCCTATCTAATTATTAAGAGTAGTATTGACGATTGTAACCCCCACTCCCCACGCCCCACTCTACCTCCCCATATACCTGAGCACCGGCATAATGCGTCGCACTCTATTTCTTTCATTGTTGCGGTGACACAGTATTGTCTGGAGAAATGCCTCCATAACCCTGTCATGCTTGGGTGCTGCAAATTTTAGACATTTTTATGACGGAAAATTTCTAAAATATTTTTGTGTTTACTTTCTTATGGAAGATTATAATGGCATATGCCTTGATCTTATCTTATAACTTGCTTTTTTGGTATCTTAAAAATAAAAACACCATTGAGGCTGTGTTGTTTGTTATTTTCTTTCTTTACTTTATATTAAACATCCAGTAAAAACTCCCTAAATTTTTTTGTTCTGTTATTACAAATGATCCAGGAGCGCTATTCTATTCACCATGATTTTGATATATTTAATTAAATTTCTATTGTGCTTTTGATTCAGACTGTGACGTAAGAAGCCGTAAAAAGTGTCCGAAGGGAACCAAATGTCCGAGTGTACCAAAACATTCTCATTGAAGAATTCTCTTAACGCTCATGTTAAACACAAATGCGTTGACAAACAACGACCCCAGTGTAAAACTTGTGGTAAAATGTTTCGTCACATGTCATACTTGTCTCGCCACTCCAAACACAATTGCGGGAATGAGCCGCAGTTCTCCTGTCCTAAGTGTTCCTATCGTGCCACACAAAAATCTAATTTACAGTGTCACTATGCACAAACGCGGAGAGTTATAATTATACCCATGTCAATATGATTTATACTTTTAGACTGTGTACATTATTCTAGTATGTTTTGTGGTGGTGCAAATTGTGTTGTTAACATTATTTACTAGTTGTTTACTACATGTAATTGAATCACTGATTAATGGTATTTGCTGTTTTCTGACCTAAAATAGTATAATATTAATAGTAACATTCTCGTAATGTGCCGTAGTGATGGCTCATCCAAATTTTCTTTAAATTTGAAAAAGCGTCATGCGCACACCCCTGTATATTTATCTTAGTGCCATTTGTCCAACGTCAACCTATTAAATTAAAATTGTCTCAAGACACTTTGTTTTGTAAAATGATAACAACGTTTACAATTTACTTGAACTCAAATCGAGGTTGCCTGGCTGGTCAGGTGTGAACGCATGCACAGATTTGGAGAGTTATTATTATCACTATGACAATTTGATTGATAGTTTTAGATTGTATTTATTATTTTCTAATGATTAGTGGTGTTGAAAATTGCAATCTTTTATTATTGTAGACATAACATGCCGGCGACTTACATGGAAATATAATCAATGGGTCAATATTATTTGAATTATACTGGCCTAAACATTTGTAAATATGAGATTGTTCCCGTTGTGTTGGCTCACCCCAATTTTCTGTACATTGGGTTAATCGTCATATATAACCATATGCTCTTCTCTTAGATGCTAATTGCTCGACGACAATCAATTCAACAAATGTGTCTCACGCTAAACGCAATTCGCACCTACCTGGTGGAAATACATCTGCTAACCCACTCTACTTTATAATTGACAAATTTCATATTATAATGCCTGCACAGAGAAAAATATTTACAAAATTATTGCTGAATTCACAGAACGTTCTGCACCAGCAGCAAAACGTTTGCTATTATATGGACAAGAAAACATTTTGATGAAAACACCAAACGAGTATTGCTAATATTTACAAAACATTATGCTACTTTAGGAAAATGGTTTTGCTGGGTTTACATAACGTTCTGCTGGCCAGCACAATGTTTTGCTGGAATAACCAAACGTTTCGCTGGGATAGCAGAATATTCTGCAAGTTAGCCGAATGTTTTACTGGGATTACAGAATATTTTGCTGGATAGCATAATGTTTTGCTGGGATTACAGAATATTCTGCTGGTCAGCATAATGATTTGCTGGGATTACAGAACGGTTTGCTGGTCCAGCAGAAAGTTTTGTTGGAATTACAGAGCATTATGCTGGTTCAGTAAAACATACTGTTGTACCAGCATAATGTTCTGTAATCCCAGCAAAACATTCTGCTGGCTTAAGCCAAGATGTCGCTCGTTCGTGGCAAAAACAAATTTATTAAAATATCACAATGTTATAATAATACTAGGAAAACGCTCAGTTGGACGCGTTGTTGAGCGAGCACCGGTACGTGCAACACGACCCGAGTACGACATTCCCATAATGTTACATACCAATAAGTCTTTAAGGTCTTGACCGATTTAGATGAAAATTTGTAAAATAGGAGAGAATGGATAAAATCCACCGCCATCTAGAGGACCTTGACATTAGGCCTATTTCTTTGGGAAAACTATTTTAACTTTTGATTACTTCTAGGTGGCAGTACATAGTGACCAGAATTCTAGTGCGACTTTTCGTTGCCATGGTAACGTTACTTTTGTTAAAATGTAATTTCTATCTACACTACTTATCGGATCAAAATAAAATTAACATATTCGTGACCGGACGGACATTCTAAATGATTTGGCTACCTCAGATTTTGTCGCCGTTTAGTTTTTTAAAAAAACTTTAGATTAACTTTAATGTAACTTTATAACTTTTTGAACGATTTTGCCACAAATCTAATGGCATTCAATCGGGAACGAAGCTTGCGGATGGTCAAAATTTCAACTCGATCCGAGCCTCCGTTCGACAGCTATCATGAGCCAAAAAAGCTGTGCGACTTTCCGTTGCCATGGTAACGGGACTTTGTTATAATGTAATTTTCATCTACACTACTTATCGGATCAAAATAAAAATAACATATTCGTGATCGGACGGACATTCTAAATGATTTGGCCACCTCAGATTTTGTCGCCGTTTAGTTTGAAAAAAAAAACTTTCGATTAACTTTAATGTAACTTTTTAACTTTTTGAACGATTTTGCCACAAAACTATACAGCAACCCGCCTAGGTGGTATGTACATGTGTGCAAAATTTCAGGTCGATCAGAGAAACGGTGCGACCTGTATCGAAGCAGTAACAAAAAAAAAAAACAGACATTCGAGCCATAAGAGTCAAGTGGAGACGCTCGCTTCGCTCGCTCAATAATTATTTTCACTAAATAATTCACACAGATACACGCGAGAGTTATTCAATATTAAGAAAACACACGACGGCATTGTTCCTTTTTTTCCTCCGACAATCACAAATGGTTGTATAGTTTGCTTCAAAGTTTCTGTACTCTTGCCGCCTTCCGTTGTTGTCTCGTTATCTGCAACGAAGTTGTAATTTTGTAATTAGCTATTTATCAGCACGGTACATATTAGGTTTAATACATAATAATAATTGTACTATATAATCACATGTTGTATTATACATACCTCATACCTTTATTATTTGCAACTACTTTGTTGTTAAACCTCACAGTCATAGGTAAGGTAACTGGCAAGTAAACGGCCATGCTTGATGCTCGGTGCTTCACTTTGCTATTTCTTCCTCGTGGCGTGCGCACTGTAAGCTATCTCGTCAAATCTCGCGCAGGTCTCGCGAGGTAGCTTGCAATACATATCGCTACATTCGAATCAGCAAAACGTTCGGTAAATTTAGCATAATATTTTGCTGCAGGAGCAGAATGTTTCGCTAAGTACCAACTAGCAAAATATTCTGCTGTTGCAGCGAAATATCATGCTGGATTCTTTATTTTAGAGTAAGCAATAATTGTATTGCTGTTTCAGCATACCTGTTCTGTTAAATTCACCGAAAATATTGCTGGAACAGCAAAATAAAGTTAGCAATAATTGTTTGGTAAATATTTTTCTCTGTGTAATAAAATAGGTATACTCTTTATTTCTCATCTCCCGTGACATTCTACCTACAGCAACCTATCATTTTTTAATGTGGCCGTGGGAGGTGGTGCTGTCATTTCATCCTGGAGCCTTTAGCCTTAAATTTATTGGTTAAATGTGTTCCTCGCGTCTGCCGACGAGAACTGAGCCGTGTCCACAGAACACACATACAACAGAGAGTAAACTCGGTCAGGAGACGCGCGCATGTAATGGCACGGGCCACAGTGGTGTTTGTACAACCATAGCAAAATCAATGATAAATAGTGATTACATTGTAATTGCGATTGTCCGAGTTTGCTAATTAAAACATTAATTCATTTAAGCTTGATTTACAACAGCAGCTATACAGTATTCAGGTAGGAACAAATATATAACAATTGTTAAATAAATGAAAATGTGTGTCATATCTACAGATTTTTGGATGAGCGTAGCGAGCGTAGCAAGCGAAGCGAAGATTCCATTTCACTACACTGGAGAAAAAAATCCGGAATGTTTTTTTTCTTTTTTTTCTGTTTGAATTTTTGTGTATTTTTAAACACGATTCCGGCTAAACAAATCCTCCAATTGCGATGAAATTTTCTGGAGGCCTTCGAAATCTCTGAACTTCGAACTGCCACGTTTTTGAGTGCAATCGGAAAATTATTTCTCATGAAAATCACAATTTTACGTTTTTTTCGATTTAAAAAAAATTTCTTCGACTTATAACACCTACATGCTTAATCCGATTTTAATGATTTTTTCACAGAACCTTAATTTTATGAATTAAGATATTCGTGTGAAATTTGAGCACAATCAAAAAATTATTTCTCATGAAAATCGAAATTTTACATGTTTTTTTCTTTTTTAAACAATTCTTTGACTTATAACACCAACATTCTTTATCCTATTGCTATGCTTTTTTCACAGAACCTTAAGTTTATAAATTTATATATTCGTGTAAAATTTGAGCGCAATCGAACAATTTTTTCTTATGAAAATCGCAATTTTACGATTTTTTTCTTTTTTTAATAATTACGATTTATAAAAAAATAAAAAAATAAAGTTAATTTTTTATTTAATTTAATTTAATTAAAAAAAAAAATTTCGACTTAGTAATAATTTTTTCACAGAACAACAGAAAATCCGCATAACACATGGCAGCTCAATGCACCAATGGACGAGTAGTCTAACTCCGCCCCCTGACGTCACAACTCAAACATGTGCTCAAAGATGGCCGTACTGTGGGACGATTTTAACTGACAGCCTGACTGTACCACACTAAAGACTGGATATCTGGATTAAAATGGTTCAATATTGTATTGTTTCACGATGTTCGTCAACAGCTAAAATAGGAGGGGTGTCTTTACACTCGTTTCCGAAGGATATCAAGTTAAGAAATAAGACGTGGGAAGTTAAAATCAGATAGATAAGAAATGTTTTACGAAAACATGTGATACCATGCTTGTAGGCCTATAATGTTCTTTGCATTTCGTGGATTCCGATTACAAGCAAATATCCTCATGGCAAACTTAAGTGTTTGCGAGATGGAGCCCTGCCCATGTGTTTACCCATTTTTTTATTTCCCGGACTGGCCAACTATCTTCATTCTAAACTTAATGCTTGTAGTAGGCAGGCTAATGAGTAGACCTGTTTGACGCGGCCCTATAATTCTGCACAAGAGAGAGGCCTAAGCACTAGACAGGCTACTTTTGTTTAGGTGTAGGGCCTAGACCTAGCTAGAATAGAATAGAATGTTGCTTTATTTCCATTAAGTATTGCATACATAGTTAGTTTTATGTTTACATAACACAGTTGACCCCTAAGATAATAAAAGTAGGCCTACATCTAGTAGTTAGGGTAGGCCTATATGGAAAGGAAAATAACACCTAGGCCTAGCCTCTGCTTATTGGTAGGTTAAAACTAACAGTATAGCCTTGATTTTGCTTTTAAGGTAGGCCTAGGTCTAAAGCTTCCAAGGTTAAAGGCCTAAACTGTGTATAAACTATAAAGAGGGGTACATTTCTAGGCCTAAATCTTAGCAAAGAGGTGTGTCTAGTCCTAGCCGTGTAGGCCTAGGATTAGAAGTAGAACCTAGGCCTTTGCCTAACCCTAGAGTTAAACTCAGGCCTAGGTGCCTAATTTTTACGATATGATCTTGTGAACTGAGGAAAAATAAATTATGTTGGCCTAAACCCGAAACTAAACTTTAAAAAAGGCTTTCTAGAGTAAAAGCTTTGGGTTTATAATCATTCTAAACCCAAAGGTATAGGGACTATGATGACCACCGTTTTCTGAAGTCCACACATCTTCTAGGACATAACATAGGACAATACAACAGCCTTCCATAAAAAGCAGCTGGCTTCTTTCTTGATCTACATAGTCTTTGGCTAAGCCCATTCTAAAAAATAACATATTTTTCAAGGATTTTTTCCACCCGCACGGGCGTAAAAACACGTTGAAGTCCATTGCGCCAAACACACTTAGGTTGCAGCTTGTCCCACAGTTCGCGGCGCTATCTGTTGGATTTTTCGGAACTAGCTAAGCCCCGCCTTTGACTAGTTGTCCATTACGCTCATCCAACAACGCGGCTGGACATTAGCGTTTTCCTAGTACTATAAAAATCCTATTTATTATTGTATTATTGGGACATATTGCAATTTGGAACTAACTGTATTTCATTTCAGTGGAATTTATACATAGAAATCTCGGTTATAGTATACTTTGAGAAGAGTTTATTATTATTAATTAATTAAGCTTTGTATCTCTCCCCGTCTCATCTGGCCTCGCTCTCACCTTGTAATTCCAGCAATATTTGTAAAAATTTAAAAAGTGTTTGTCACAATTAGTAAATTTTAGATTTTGCGTCGAGTTTTTTTCTATTTATCTTCATCTTCGTAGGTTGATATTTTTTAACACTACTCTTCCCAATTACAGACGCCGACGTCCTATTCTAACTATATTATCAAGTTGATCATCCAGTTCTGTTTCATTATTAATTTATATTCACGTTTTATTAGTTGTTGTGGAGCTTAAACAAAATCCAGGATAATATATTAATCTAATCGCTTAATAAAACTATTATTATACAACGGGCACAAAAGAATATTCTATGTATGGTAGGAATGCCCTCTGTAGTTAACACATTAACTTTGCTCCGTGTGACCTTCATGCAACAAAGTATCACATCACTACATTATTCACACGACAACTGGTGCAACTGGTTTTTCTTTTTTCTAGCACGTGGGTTTGTGCAGATTGACACATCTTTACTCATCTATTTAATATTTCATATATCAGGGGTGTACATATCTTTAAAATAAAGACATACTGTTGTACCGATTGGCCATAGATTCAGGGGCGGCAAGGGGGTGAGGAGAGGCAAGAGTATTTGTATATATTAAATGGGTAAGTACCTTGATCCTTGAGATTTATTCTGTCACAATTGTGTAGTGATTTATACAAAATAGCCTTGCACACTCAGTGTGATTCTTTCATAATAGAACACATTTTAAACAAAGTATCCCATGCATGTTGGTAATAAGGCAGAAACAAAGGTCGTTGTTAAAGAAATTAATGCAACTTGCATGACTTTGTCATTTAAATGAAATGTATGATGTAATGAATATTGCATTTATACAACAACTTAATTAACCTTATTTTTATTTAGACATTGATGTTTTTGTTTGTTTGTTTTTACTTTGTTTGATGTTTGTTCCAACACCTTTCTTTTAATCAATCAAACCTTGTAGTTTTATAAACGTAATGTTTTTGGTTTCAGTTCCAGCTCGATGTTTGTCAGTATCAGATGCCGACCAAGCCTGGCGTCCAGCTCCTGATGACGGGCTGCAAGATGGAAGATATCACTGTACAAGATGTCCCCGTAGCTTCAAGCTGAAAAAAGATTTAACACCACATGTGAAAGATGACTGTGGACGACAAGAACCACACAAGTGTCTAGTTTGCAACAAAAAGTTTATTAAAAAAAAATCTTATTACACACATGAAGCACGAGTGTGGAGACGAACCACGACTTGTTTGCAAGTATTGTGGAAATAAATTCAAACTGATTAACAGCTTGAATAGACATGTGAATCACGTGTGCGGTAAAGAGCCCCAGTTTAAGTGTCCTCACTGTGCTCATCGTGCACATCTTAAAAGTAATTTAATCCAGCATATCAAGAAAATGCACCCATAATGGCTTTGTTACTTTCAGAATATATTATTTAATTACGATTATCCAGTGAATACTAAGAGTGAACTTTTTGGAGATGAAAGGTTTTTCAACTATAATAACAGTAATTTGTGTTGCTTGGCTAGCTTTTATATTTTCTTGTGTGTAATTAAGTGATGAATACGCATAGTTCGGGACCAGAGGCTTAATGGTCACACAATGTGGACACAGGCGTAGCCACTCGATGTTGAGTGATAGGGGGCATGATGCGGAGATAACAATCATGCAACACTAACGAGAGCTTGTACTTTTAGGAGTATGTATACTGAGCGTAGCTATCAAAGCGAATAAATTAGGTGTTTTCTTTGCAATATTATTTACAGACTTTGCATCTCAGTGATATACCTAATGTTTTGATACCAACGAAATCCCTACACTTAGACATCCTCCATGTTTGTGTGTTTACAATTTAACCAAACACTAAAAAAGGTGTTCTCATTTTTTCTCAGTCTGCTTGATATTTCTGATGGTTTAAAGCTGATTCGGAACAAAATGTTTTTTTTGATTTGGGTTGATCGGACCAAAAAAGGTACTAGAACAGAAAACAGATTGGAAATAAAAATCATTTCTATTGATAACCCTGTATGTATGTTGTGTATGTTTATTTCTTGCCAATGATTTATTACTTATTAAATTGTGTATCTTTTTATTTCACTACACTTAAGTTTCGTTTTCATACAATGTGCGAATACGGGCGAATGTTGTTGACCAACAACGTGACCAACGTACAGTGCTGCCAAAGTTTAGATAATTCGCGCCATTCGCACGTCGACATTAAAACTGGCCTTAATGGTGTTTTCTTTTTGTGTAATATTATTTAATAACACAACTATTACCGATTTGGTTTCCATGGTATCGTGTCTCATGATGAGTCTAAGTAAATATTTTCATAATCATATTCTTTAAGACCTTCAATGATGTTCACTGTAGCAGATGTATTGATGAAAGCAAACGCTGTGTTTATCACGAGCGTTACTTGTGTGCAGTGACAGAACTGCTAGGGTTTTGGGGAATGAGGGGGAGGGGGGGGGGCACTATACTGTGGCAAGATTTTGAAACTAAGAATGTCTCCTAGAACCTTCTTATCTGAAGTGTAGCTACTCGTCTACTACAAGTTTTGTTGATTTTGAAAGTGGTTTGTTTCGCTTATACTTTTTCACTCGTTTAAATTGTTTCCAAGTGAATAGTGGATAACAACAATCTAGACTTGACTCATGATTATAATGATTTATGTTGTACACCTCTATTTCTTACATTGGTGCGGTTGCACAGTATTATGTCTAGAGAAATGCCTCATAACCCTGCCTATGACATACTTGGGTGCTCTAATTTAGTCATTTATTGAGGTATAATTTCTACAATGATACCTTGATAATGGGCAGGGAGATCTGCCCTAAAAGTTGGTAATTGAACTCTTTTAAACTCGGAAACTCGAAAGAATTATTTATGTCATAAAAATAAATATATATATATATATATATATATGTTAGTACTTTAGACAGAAATTAAAAAAGTGACTACACCGGGGTACCCCGGTGTAGTCACTTTTTTAATTGCTGTCTAAAGTACTTACATAACAGCGTCATAGTCGCCTACTATAAAGCCAAGTTTAAACATAAATATATATATATATATATATATATATATATATATATATATATATATATATATTTCTCGATTTGGTTAGTCGGACGACGTCCACCTGGAATGTGGGAGATCCGTGGTTCGATTCCCGGTTTTGGGCGGATTTTTTTAATTTCTGAATTGTAGTAAATAAAAACAAATATATATATATATATATATGAATATTAGGTTTTTAAGCATAAGCCCGCTTTAAGGACATAGTTATTGATTCATAGCAGTTGCCGAAAAAGTTTGCCCCGACTGGGGTTCTGGGATCGAACCCCAGTCGGGGCAAACTTTTCGACAACTGCTATGAATCAATATATATATATAAAACAACATGTAATTGTATATATGATATGTTATACATGCAGAATGTACACGAAATAAGTAACGACTGAAGGTCACTTGTTTAGTAGTAAATTGAGTTTTCATTAGAGGCTGGGATACTTTTAACTGTCGGGCCTGAATTATCTGGCTTTACCACCACTAACTTTGCATAAATAATATTTGATCTATTATGAAATTGATGCCAATTATGCCCTTAAATACTAATATATTCACGGCATAGAAATATGTATTTGTATGAGCGAAGCGAAGATTCCATTTCACTACCCTGGAGAAAAAAATCCGGAATGTTTTGCTTTTTTTCTGTTTGTATTATTGTGTGTTTTTTACATGTTAACACAATTCCGGCTAAACCGATACTCCAATTACGATGAAATTTTATAAAGGCTATTGAAATCTCTGAACTTAGAACTGACACGTTTTGATCGTAATCAAAAATGATTTCTCATTAAAAATCGCCATTTTACAATTTAAAAAAAAAAATCTTCGGCTTATAACAACTACATTTTTTCTTCGATTGTTATGATTTTTTCACAGAACCTTAATTTGATGAATTTATATATTCGTGTAAAATTTGAGTGCAATCAAAAAAAGTTTTATTATGAAAATCTCAATTTTACGATTTTTCGATTTTTAAAACATTTCTTCGACTTGTAACATCTACATGCATTATCCGATTGTAATGATTTTTTCACAGAACCTTAATTTTATGAATTCATATATTGGGGTGAAATTTGAACGCAATCGAAATATATTTTCTTGTGAAAATCGCAATTTTACAATGTTTTCATAAAAAAAAATCTTCGACTTAATAACACCTACTTGCTTTATCCGATTGTAATGATTTTTTTACAGAACCTTAATTAATTTTATGAATTAATATATTGGTGTGAAAATTTGAGCGCAATCGAAAAATAGTTTCTCATGAAAATCCCAATGTTACGCTTTTTTCGTTTAAAAAAATTACGCTCATCCAACAACGCGCCTGAAAAAGCGTTTGCGAAACTTCTTAGTTTAGATATAAAATTTTTAATTTAACTACAGTATCGAAGGTCATAGCTTCTTCTAAATGCTGAGTGAAATCTGTCATGCATTGATTTTTCCCTTTAAGAAGAATTTATATGTTTTCATTTACAAAAAAAAGAAGGAAACTAGAAAAAGTTACAAAAAGAACCCAAAAACAATTGTTCATAGTAAACTTCTATTTGTACTGTTTTAGAAAGGTTTGTATTTGGATGACGAAGCGAGACTTCAAATTCTCTGACCCCCAAAAATTTGCTGTTTTCTTTGCAATATTATTTACGGACTTCTTGCATCTCAGTTATCTACCTAATGTTTTGATACCAACGAAATCCCTACACTTAGACATCCTACATGTTTGTGGGTTTACAATTTAACCAAACACTAAAAAAGGTGTTCTCATTTTCTTCTCAGTCTGCTGGATTTTTCTGATGGTTTAAAGCTGATTTGGAACAATTTTTTTTTGATTTGGGTTGATCGGACCAAAAAATGTACTAGAACAGAAAACAGATTGGAAATAAAAATTATTTCTATTGATAACCCTGTATGTATGATGTGTATGATAATTTCTTGACAATGTGTTATTACTTATTAAAATGTGTATCTTCTTATTTTACTACACTAAAGTTTCGTTTTCATACAATGTGCGAATACGGGCGAATGTTCTAGATCAATCAGAGTGCTAGGTGTACGTGACCAACGAACAGTGCTGCCAAAGTTAAGATAATTCGCGCCATTCGCACGTCCACATGAAAACTGGCCTTAATGGTGTTTTTTTTCTTTTTTGTGTAATATTATTTCAATAATACAACAATTACCGATTTGGTTTTAATGGTATCGTGACTCATGATGAGACTTGGTAAAAATTTCCATAATCATGACCATCAATGATGTTCACTGTAGCAGATGTATTGATGAAAGCAAACGCTGTGTTTATCACGAGCGTTACTTGTGTGCAGTGGCCGAACTACGAGGGGGGGGGGGGGGGGGCACTTTACTGTGGCAAGATTTTGAAACTGAGAAAGTCTCCTAGAACCTTCTTATCTGAAGTGTAGCTACTCGTCTACTACTAGTTTTGTTGATTTTGAGAGTGTTTGTTTCGCTTATACTTTTTCACTCGTTAAACTGTTTCCAAGTGAGAACAACAATCTAGACTTGACTCATGATTAATAATGATTTATGTTGTATACCTCTATTTCTTACATTGGTGCGGTTGCACAGTATTATGTCTAGAGAAATGCCTCCATAACCCTGCCTATGACATACTTGGGTGCTCTATTTTAGTCATTTATTGAGGTATAATTTCTACAATATTACCTTGATAATGGGCAGGAGATCTGCCCTAAAAGTTGGTAATTGAACTCTTTTAAACTCGGAAACTCGAAAGATATTTATGTCATATAATAAATATATATATATATATATATATATGTTAGTACTTTAGACAGAAATTAAAAAAGTGACTACACCGAGGTTACACCGGGGTACCCGGTGTAGTCACTTTTTTAATTTCTGTCTAAAGTACTAACATAATAGCGTCATAGTCGCCTACTATAAAGCCAAGTTTAAACATAAATATATATATATATATATATATATATATATATATATATATATATATATATTTCTCGATTTGTTTGGTCGGGACGACGTCCACCTGGAATGTGGGAGATCCGTGGTTCGATTCCCGGTTGGGGCGGACTTTTTAATTTCTGAATTGTAGTAAATAAAAACAAATATATATATATAATATATATGAATATTAGGTTTTTAAGCATAAGCCCGCTTTAAGGACATAGTTATTGATTCATAGCAGTTGTCGAAAAAGTTTGCCCCGACTGAGGTTCTGGGATCGAACCCCAGTCGGGGCAAACTTTTTCGACAACTGCTATGAATCAATATATATATATATATATACAACATGTAATTGTATATATGTATATGTTATACATGCAGAATGTACACGAAATAAGTAACGACTGAAGGTCACTTGTTTAGTAGTAAATTGAGTTTTCATTAGAGGCTGGGATACTTTTAACTGTCGGGCCTGAATTATCTGGCTTTACCACTTCTAACTTTGGATGAATAATATTTGATCTATTATTAAATTGATGCCAATTATGCCTTTAAAAAATAATACAGTCAGGGAATAGAAATATGTATTTGTATGAGCGAAGCGAAGATTCCATTTCACTACCCTGGAGAAAAAAATCCGGAATGTTTTGCTTTTTTTCTGTTTGTATTATTGTGTGTTTGTTTACATGTTAACACAATTCCGGCTAAACCGATATTCCAATTACGATGAAATTTTATAGAGGCCTTCGAAATCTCTGAACTTTGAACTGCCACGTTTTTGATCGTAATCAAAAATGATTTCTCATTAAAAATCGCCATTTTACAATTTAAAAAAAAAAATCTTCGGCTTATAACAACTACATTTTTTCTTCGATTGTTATGATTTTTTCACAGAACCTTAATTTGATGAATTTATATATTCGTGTAAAATTTGAGTGCAATCAAAAAAAGTTTTATTATGAAAATCTCAATTTTACGATTTTTCGATTTTTAAAACATTTCTTCGACTTGTAACATCTACATGCATTATCCGATTGTAATGATTTTTTCACAGAACCTTAATTTTATGAATTCATATATTGGGGTGAAATTTGAACGCAATCGAAATATATTTTCTTGTGAAAATCGCAATTTTACAATGTTTTCATAAAAAAAAATCTTCGACTTATAACACCTACTTGCTTTATCCGATTGTAATGATTTTTTTACAGAACCTTAATTAATTTTATGAATTAATATATTGGTGTGAAATTTGAGCGCAATCGAAAAATAGTTTCTCATGAAAATCCCAATGTTACGCTTTTTTCGTTTAAAAAAATTACGCTCATCCAACAACGCGCCTGAAAAAGCGTTTGCGAAACTTCTTAGTTTAGATATAAAATTTTTAATTTAACTACAGTATCGAAGGTCATAGCTTCTTCTAAATGCTGAGTGAAATCTGTCATGCATTGATTTAACTTGAAGAAGAATTTATATGTTTCTCATTTACAAGAAAAAAGAAACTAGATTGTTTCAGAGCACAAAAACAACTATGTTCACATGTAAACATGTTACAAATAAAATGACTCAGCAAATGCCTAAAACTTTAACTGTTGGTTCATAGCTAATTTTTTTTACTTCTAGTTTATGTACTGTATTAGAAAGGTTTAGTATTTGGATGAGCGAAGCGAAGACTTCAATTTCTCTGACCCCCAAAAAATTTAGCTCGGGTGTTTTTTTTTTGTTTTTTTTTGTTTGTTTTTTGTCTGTTTTTAACTCTCTACCAGGCAAACGGCATATCCGATCTTGATGAAAATTTGACAGGACCTTCGAAATCTCTGAACTTAGAGGTGTATTGTTTTTGGGTACAATCGAAGAAATATTTCTCATGAATATCGTACTTTTACGATTTTTTTCGATTTTTAGTGCGATATTTTCGTGACATTTGGGCCAATTCTGACCAAACGGGTGGGGCTACAACGTTCATATTATACATGGACATTAAGGTTATGGTGATGTAGTACCTTTTGAAAGAAAAATTTGAAAAAGTAAGCCAGAATCCTTAGAAATAAAGCTTTTAATATAAGTTTTTTGATTTATTGTGCGATATCTTCGTGCCATTTGGGCCAATTCTGACCAAACGGGTGGGGCTACAACGTTCATATTATACATGGACATTAAGGTGATGGTGATGTAGTACCTTTTGTAAGAAAAAGTTGAAAAAACTAGCCAGAATCCATAGAAATAAAGCTTTTAATATAAGTTTTTTACGGTAAATAATACCAATTGACAGGTTAACTTGACAACAATCACCTACAATGCCTAGGCAGCAAAACAAAGCACTTGCAAAAGTAAAGATATCCCACGCAAACTAAAAATTTTAAAAAGCTCATCCATCAACGCGGCGGGACTTAAGCGTTTTCCTAGTAGTATTATAAATATTTATCATCTTAGAAATTATATAAGCGTATGTGATCAATCGAGTCAATTTTATTTCTAGTAACCAACCCCTGCTTAACATGTGTATACACGTGCTTCGTCTTTAGCTCTCCAGATGTGAGTTTATAGACATTTCACTGAAGTACTTACTTTCTTTGCAGGTGCTGCTGTAGACTGATGTCTAGAGAGGTCATAACAATGTTGAGGTTGAAGATGATTACTGGAGCTAAAGCATTTTGACAACTAGGGCTTAACAAAGCGGCCTTGTGACAACGGTTCCAACCTGTGAAACACACGCTACAGCTAGACTCACAGTACACAGATTGCTTCAGGCCATTATAAATTAGAGTGAACTGCAGTGAATTTGTTCATCTAATTTTTGAAAATGTTTATTCGATAATGCAAATTAAGAAATTAAATATATCTCTTTCAACGTGGTATTCTTGTTACCTCCCTGGCTTTAGGACGTGGAGATCTGGAGACCATAATCTAGCAAAGAAGTCATTAAGATCTGATAAGAAGTGTTTTTTTCTTTCAGATTCACACAACAACAAAACATATTTCTTGTGCTTTTGCTTTACTTTACTGGATACATCGCGTGTATTTATTCCGCCAATGATTTGCTCATGATATGCATATACATATTATGCAAAAACAGTCCAATATTTTGCTAATGTTTTGAAAATACATATTACGCATATACAGTCAAATGATTTGCTAATAGCATGTTTATTCATATTACGCAAATACAGTCCAATGATTTGCTAATAATATGCATATACATATTTTGCATACGCAGTCTAATGATTTGCAAATGATGCATACACATTTTACGCAAATACAGTCTAATGATTTGATAATGACATGCATAAATATATATAACGCAAATACAGTCCAATAATTTGATTATGACATGCATATCTAGGTGCCCGTTAGGACGCCGCAGCCAAGCCGCGGTGCGCTACACACTCAGGCACCTTATACAGCAAGCAGAGTTGGGGTGATTGAGAGGTGTCACCCAGCCGTCATGAAACGGAATGAGAGCTTGAAAATTATCAAAATCGAGGGGATTTAGGTGCCCGACAACACATGCCAAATTTGGTTGGGGTACGAGCATTCCTTCTTGGTGAAAAAATGACTTGAAACATGCTCAAAATCACTTTAAGGATGTTAGTTACTACTGGCTACTATACTGTCTAATTCGTCAGTTTCAATTGCTCAGCGATTCTGACCAAACGGGTGGGGCTACAACGTTCATATTATACATGGACACTAAGGTAACAGTGATATAGTTCCTTTTGATAGAAAAAGTAAAAAAAAAATGCTGGAAGGCTTCCAAATAAAGGTTTTAAAATAAGCTACCCTTCCACATTTGCGCATTCTTAATTCATAAACGTACAGTGTCCTGTAGCAACATCCTTGAAAAGCTTGGCAAAATAGAATTTGCATGACCATTACATTAAAATTAATTAGAAAAAAAGAATTCGGATGAACTATTACGTTTAAATTTATAGTTGAAAATTCTATTTTGCCAAGCTTTTCAATGATGTTGTTACGGGACACTGTACGTTTATGAATTAAGAATGCGCAAATGTGGAAGGGTAGATGAGCTTGGCCCTTTTTTTAGATCTCATTTCTTTTGAGTGTGTAAGGTTTGGCTGTATTTTTACAAGTTTTTGTTATGTTTACATATTACTCAAATACAGTCTAATAATTAGCTATAATGACATGCATTTACATATTACGCAAACACAGTCCAATGATTTGCTAATGACATGCACATACATATTACGCAAAAACAGTTTACTACTTTTTACTTTTACGACCATGAGTAATTCAATAATTGCTGTAAATAAAAATTAACGCAATTTGTTTTATTTATTCCTTTCCCTGTTTCCTCTCATAACGCAATTATTGTATTTATTAAATAACTCATACATTGATTGTTGCTTGACTTACCTAATAGTACAATCTCAAACTATTTTCTTTTCTACTACCACAGGTTATAACATGTGCTTCTAAGGTTTAAAGTTTCTGGTGCTTCCTCTACTTAATTGTAAGGTTAGGTGTTGTTACATGTCTGCATGTTTCTCTACTATTCATATTGAAAAAATTGTGTTTAATTTTGTTTGTCTTTTAGTTGAATAATATACTGTATAGAATAGATGTTAAGCCCCAGTTGGTTTCTGAGTGTATCATCACTGTTCACAGCTGAGACAAGACCGTCACATCTAGACGAAGAGGACGACATTTGTTCCCGTGATACCGTGATATTTACCCGAGAAGGCTCTGCACCAGGTACGCTTGTATAGCATTTTACTGCTCTCGTGTGCGTTTTTGACTGAACCTCTCATATTGTTTTTGTTTTTGTCTGTTTCTTTGCTCTCTACCGAAGAAACGGCATATGTGATCGCGATGTAATTTTAAGCGGACCTTCGACATCTCTGAACTTAGACCTGCAAATAATTAATTATTAATAATAATTACTTATTAATACTAGGCCGATTCGCGAACGCTTTTTTCAGTCGCGTTGATGAATGAGCTGTTTTTTGGAATGTTTCTGTCCAATGATTACGTTTTTTTGTGGAATTTCATTACTTTTTCTATAGGTACTTGATATTACTTGTTCATTATACACATTTAAAAGGCTTACATTAAAACATTTATTTCTATGAATTTTGACCAATTTTTCAACTTTTTCTTTCAAGAGGCACTACATCACCATAATCTTTATGTCAATGTAAAATATGAACGTTGTAGCACCATCCGTTTGGTCAGAATCGGCCCAAATATCATGAAAATATCGTATTAAAAACCGGGGAAAAATCGTAAAAGTACGATTTCTATAAGAAATATTTTTTCAAATGTCTCGTAAATCATAACATATATAACTTCAGTGATTTAAACGTTCCCATAAAGTTTCATCAATATCGGAGTAGCCGTTTGCCAAATATCATGAAAATATCTCATTTAAAAATGAAAAAAATCGCAAAAGTACGAAAATCATAAGAAATATTTAATTGATTATACCCAAAAACTTGGCAGGTCTAAGTTCAGAGATTTCAAAGGTCCCCTTCAATTTTCATGAAGATCGCATATATGCCGTTTGCCCGGTAGAGAGCGAACAAACAGACAAAAAAACTTAACAAAAACAAAACACCCGAGCTAATTTTCTTGGGGTAACGTAAGTGAAAAAAAACACAAAGTCAAATTGTAGTCTTCGCTTCGCTCATCCAATTACTCAGGATCTTCGTTTTTCGAATATTTCGTTTTCAACTATATTCTTTCATGATATTTATCTCTCAACCGGGCAAATGGCTACTCCGATGTTGATAAAACTTCATGGAAATGTTCAAAATGACTGAACTTCGATGTATCGATTTTGGATACAAGAGAAGAATGAAGAAATATTTCCTATACGAATCGTGGTTTTAGTGCCTAGAGGTCGATGTGGCATTGCTGCCCCACACCTTTGCGCGGCTGGCACAACGAGGCGCGTGTCGGTACTTGGACCAACCCAACATTTATCATGTTTTTAATAATCGTATTTAATTTAGAGTCTACCCGCTCAGTCACAGAACTGATTTTCAGTAAGAAACATTAAATATAAAGCAGACCAAACCAAACTGTTGGCGCCGACAACATCGACAAACGGACAATGACCAACTAGAGACTGGCATAATGATTCGAGTCGGAAACACCGAACAATCATGGTCGACACGATTCCACCCTCGGACGTAGTTTCTTTTATTATTGTATTGAATTTGTTGTCGATGGAGGAATAAAATTAATACATTTAATTTTGATCACTTGAGCATTGTGGGCAATATTAATGTCAAGTACCTGTGTCTTGAATGGAAGTGTAGTTTTTGTTTCTTTGTTGTCAATAATAGATTAAGTTTGCCACCTTTGGTCAACTGTAGTTGGTTAAATAACTAGGAAAACGCTTAAGTTCCGCCGCGTTGTTGGATGAGCGTAATTGGTGCATTGAGTTGCCGAGTGTTTTGCGGATTTTCTGTTGTTCTGTGAAAAAAATCATAACTAAGTTGAAGATTTTTTAAAAATTCATTTAAATTATATTAAAAATAAATTTTAATTTTTAATTTTTTTAATTAATCGTAATTTTAAAAAAGAAAAAAATCGTAAAAAATCGATTTTCATAAGAAATAATTAATCAATTGTAGGGGCCTACTCAAATTTCACACTTATATATTAATCCATAAAATTAAGGTTCTGTGAAAAATTATTACAATCAGATAAAGCATGTAGGTGTTATAAGTCAAAGAATTGATTTAAAAAAGAAAAAACCGTAACGTTTCAATTTTCATGAGAAATTATTTTTTCGATTGCGCTTAAATTTCACACGAATACCTAAATTCCTAAAATTAGGGTTCTGTGAAAAAATCATTAAAATCGGATAAAGCATGCAGGTGTTATAAGTCGATGAAATTTAAAAAAATCGAAAAAAATCGTAAAATTGCGATTTTCATGAGAAATAATTTTTCGATTGCGCTTAAAAACGTGGCAGTTCTAAGTTCAGAGATTTAGAAGGCCTCCATAAAATTTCATCGCAATCGGAGTATCGGTTTAGCCGGAATCGTGTGGACAAAAAGACAAAAATACAAAAAAAAGAAAGAAAGAAAGAAAAAAAGAAAGAAAAAAAAAACATTCCTGAATTTTTTCTCCAGTGTAGTAGAATGGAATCTTCGCTACGCTCATCCAACAAAGAGAATTAGGTTTAAAGAGGTAACGAGATTTGTTAGTTTATCTTTAGTTGGGTGTTCACTATTTGGAGAGATGTATACATTGAAGTCTCCCAATAATACTAATTCTTGATTTGATTGTAATAATTTATAGAGTATTAGTTCACTTTTTTAGAGAGGTTTTAACGTTGCCATTTGTGGAACTTTTAATTACAACGATTATGATATTAGATACCGCTAGTGTTTGTTTATTTTGTCTTTAAGTAATCTTGGGCCCATTGTATAAGAATTTTGTGGCGACTATCATGGTAAGTGCCACTGATTTATAAAGATGGAGAAATTGTGAATTTCACTTCAAATTGTGATAGCCTGTCTCTTGCAGGTCATCCACAAGATGTAGTAGAAGCTCCCAGGACTGTATCCACGCCAGTCCTCCCAGTCGCCACTGTAAGACTGATACGGTGTGACAACCTCGTGTTGTCGTACTTACCTCGATCATCACATACGTCACAAGCCCATGCCAGGAAGGAGACTGAACAAGGTGAACTTTATAATTGAGGTAGCCTGTCTCTTGCAGGTCATCCACAAGATGTAGTAGAAGCTCCCAGGACTGTATCCACGCCAGTCCTCCCAGTCGCCACTGTAAGACTGATACGGTGTGACAACCTCGTGTTGTCGTACTTACCTCGATCATCACATACGTCACAAGCCCATGCCAGGAAGGAGAAATGAACAAGGTGAACTTTATAATTGAGGTAGCCTGTCTCTTGCAGGTCATCCACAAGATGTAGTAGAAGCTCCCAGGACTGTATCCACGCCAGTCCTCCCAGTCGCCACTGTAAGACTGATACGGTGTGACAACCTCGTGTTGTCGTACTTACCTCGATCATCACATACGTCACAAGCCCATGCCAGGAAGGAGACTGAACAAGGTGAACTTCATAATTGAGGTAGCCTGTCTCTTGCAGGTCATCCACAAGATGTAGTAGAAGCTCCCGGACTGTATCCACGCCAGTCCTCCCAGTCGCCACTGTAAGACTGATACGGTGTGACAACCTCGTGTTGTCGTACTTACCTCGATCATCACATACGTCACAAGCCCATGCCAGGAAGGAGACTGAACAAGGTGAACTTTATAATTGAGGTAGCTTGTCTCTTGCAGGTCATCCACAAGATGTAGTAGAAGCTCCCAGGACTGTATCCACGCCAGTCCTCCCAGTCGCCACTGTAAGACTGATACGGTGTGACAACCTCGTGTTGTCGAACTTGCCTGAACAAGGTAAACTTCATTAGACGTTATTCAACTTCAGTCTTCAAATTGAGGTTTGTGGGCACTGGGTTTTGTAGGAACATTAACAGTACGTCTACCACAATATCAAGGATATACTATTATACTCTTTAGGCTACCATAAAGGACAACACTTAAAAGTCACAATTGTCAATAAGTACAACCATTTATTTTAATTTTGAACATTATCGTTAAAAATATGCTCTGTTTTTTAAACTCTTGGATCACAACATTAATTGAATATAAATGTAAGACTATACATACAGATTCCGTTTCTTAGGCTAAGTTGTAATTGATGTGCTGTTGATGTGATGCTTTAGGCGTCTTGTAGGCTGATCTTAATTTCGATGTTGTCTCTTGTTTAATTGTATCCGATTATAATTCCTCGAACATGACAAATCTGTCTTGAATTACTTATTTAAATGAATCACAAATTCTTAATTCCTTAAAAAAAACTCTCTCAAATTTAAAAACTACACATTTCACAATAAATCTTGAATTAATTTGTACTTTAATCTTGATGTATCTTCTTTGTTTTAAACGATCATGATGGCCTTCTCTTTCTTTAAATCACAAATAAATAATGATTTAATCAAGCACTTTCAGAAGAGACCAACACCCTGACTCATTTGATAACCAAAGCACTTAAATAATTGTCAAGACCACAAAAGGATAGATCAATGACCTAGCACTCCATAGCGGCAGTTCACGGAAACTTATTGCTAACTGAACACTGGAACGGCTGCCATTGTGTGGGAACAGTCAGCTTTCAGCAAGGAGGTCTAAATAATGTAAGAGGCAACATGGCGTCATCAAAACCGTAGCCATCTTGAACGACAATGGTGTTCGGTGAGAGCCTCGAACCCAAAGCAAGGTCGTCGGTATTATTAATGCTCATTGTCAAAGCTATGAACATTCCAAAACAAACAAAAACGGAGCACATCAACAAAAATTACATTTCACCTCTTTATTATTCATTCTCATATTAATAAAAGAGTTATTATCAATGCATTAAGTATAATATCAGCTTTTCAGGGCAGCCATTTTAACATGGCGGACGTCGATGGTAGTCGCCATATTGGTCAGCACCAAACAGTAAAGCAGTAAATACTGCGAAAAACTCTATGTTTTAGTAGCCGCCATGGTCAGCACCAACGAGAAGCAGCAAATACTGCGATCAGATTGGATCAGACGTTCAAAACGGCCACGTTCATTTGTACAGCCACAGATAGCGAATGCTGTCTCCTTACATCATTCGTACCTCCTTGGCTGTCAGTCAACCTAGTACACACACACAGAGGTGCAGGATGTAGGCCCAATATGGGAAGCGCAGCGCTGGAGTACGCGGTCTGGTGTGAACGTGTTGAACTACAGTTTAGTTGATCAGAATTCGTAGCATGCCGCGCCGCCCAGCTTATGCCACACTTTGCCATTTGTTATGCGTATTATTTCGCTGTTTCGACTTCATAATTATACGTTCGCATAGTGTATGTTTCTTGTGGATAATACCATAATTAACGGTCAATAGGCGAAATTTTGTAATAGTGCAGTATTTCCGAAATGCAAGCTATATTGTTTTTCTACGAAAGTTATTGTCTTGAAGGCCTACACACTCGACATTTTTTTAAAGGGCAATTGAAAGATTACAGACATACCTTTTGAAAGCAATCAAAGACATATTGTGGATATCAACTCCCTGGTCAACAACAGTGTTATATGTATACTGTGATCGGTTTAAGACAAGGAAATTTGTGAACATTTATTTGGCTTCGAGGAACCATAAATACATCATGACTACGGGTGAACTTGCCTGGTATTATCAAGTAATAGATTACAGTCATAGTAATTATTGTGAATAATTTTGAACAAAAAATTGAGATCGGTATATAGTGTCGCCTGGTTTTAAGACTAGGCAACTTTATGTCCATGCAAAACTTGTAGTAATCAGATCTGTGGTAGGATATATAAGATGCTGCACAGATAACACGCCATTGGAATTGGTCACGTGAAATAACTTAGGGTTCCAAATATCAGTCGCGTAGTGCACTTGGGGCCTGACTAACGACACAAACATTCGTCTAAGGGTTGCTGGTTGAACTCTCTCATGCAGTTGCTTTTGATGAAACCAAGAAGTTTGAATGCTTTAGGCACAATATGCATTCAATCCTGTAATGTAGTGGTGATGTATTTAAAAAATTCATAACTAAAATTTGAAAACACTATAATTGGCATATTTCTCACTAAATAAATTTGTATCAGCGGTGTTGTTTTAATCTATTTCATTCGTCAATTTTGTGGAAAAGAGCTATTAACATTGGAAAATTCTATATCCCTGGTAATGCACTTGCCAATTTTGTTGCTAATTTATTTTTATTTTGACGGTTTTCTATAAATATTTGTGATACAAACGGGCTAACCTACAAATTTTGATATGCTGTGCGCATAAAATGGAAAATCAGGTTGTAAATATTTAAGCAACAAATGTAAAACGAGTTTGTGATGTCACTGTTGACCCTTCAAGAAATATGGTAGGCACACTATTTTTGTAGTCAATTGTTCGGTGAATATTTTTGCCATTTAGTAGTTTTGTCTACCTCCAGCCTTTTTGGATTTAAACTCAACAAACACAAACTCACGACACCGAGTGTGTGGCGAGTGCTTCAGGTTTAGATTTGTCAATATTCATATTTAAAAAAAACACTAAATACTTACTATAAATTCTCTACTTGTTTGTTTTTATGTTATTACAAATAGTCCACGATCGCAATTCACCCGATTTTTCTCCATTGAATTATATTTGTTGTGCATTTGTTTTACTTTAGATTAGTAAGTAAGGTAATAGAAATAATTGTAAAAAATGTATCATATATAATTAATGGTTTTGGTGTGGGGATCATGCTTGAACTGGTTATGTGGCGGTTTTATGTATGGGTATAGTAATTATTTTGATAATTCTAATAGTAGTTTAATGTTAATTGTTTTCATATAAACTCTTAATTATAATTATAATTTTACAGATGCTGAGCAGGAATGGCGCCCTGTTCCTGACAGCAAACCAGGCTCTGAAAGACATCAGTGTTCCGACTGTCCTTGTTCATTCACACGTAAAGGTGATCTCACGTACCACCAGAAGCACGACTGTGGACGCAAAGAGCGTCACAAGTGTCTGAAGTGTAGCAAGACATTTGCGATGAAGAAACAACTAAACCGTCACGTAAAATATGAATGCGTTGACAAACTACGAATCCAGTGTGAAGCTTGTGGCAAAACGTTTAGATTAATGTCATGCTTGTATCAACACTCCAAACACGAGTGCGGGAAGGAGCCGCAGTTCCCGTGTCTAAAGTGTTCATATCGTGCCACACAAAAGTCTAATTTACGACGTCACAATAATCTTATGCACAAACACGGAGAACTATAATAAAAATAACACCTTGTCAATTTTATGTATACTATTGGACCGTGTTCATCATTTTATTATATTTTGTGGTGTTCCAAACTTTCACTGTTTTTTTGCGACATGATTGTGCTACAGATGTTGTGGACATTACAAGTAGCTAACTACAATTGTAGAGAAATTGCGTAATAGTATTTGCATTATTCTGGCTTCAAATAATATAATTATGGAAATTCTCGCATAGTTCCCGTTGTCGCGGCCTTTCCCAATTTTCTGTATATATTGTCTTAATGTCATTCACACCTCCATGCACTTCTCGTCGTGCTAATTGCCCCAAGTCAATCACAGAAACTAAATTTGTCTAAACACAATTACTTTTGGAGAAGGAAAAAACTATTTAAAAACTTTTTAGTGGAAATACATCCTCGATATGAAGCTTTTATACTTTGAATCTCATTATGATGACTAATTATTTTGGTTCGTAATCAATGGCCTTGTATTTAATCTTTCACGATGTAAATCATTTTTTTAACATTATATTTATTTTTGGGGTGTATTTATGATTAACTAAATATTTAATCTCGTTTATTTATGTCTTACATAATCACTTTTTGTATCATAGGAAAATCAAAACCTATGTTTAGGTAATAATAATATAATGTGATCAAAAGCATCCTGTGCCTACAGTAAAAATCTACGAGAACCTGATATCAGTCGAGATTCTTCTTCTGCCTTGTCAACTCTATAATTAACTTCATAATAGTGAACACAACAGTATCCTTTAAATTCAGAACTTCAGGGGTACGTTCAGACTATCTCCTTTAACATTTCGTGAACGTTCTTAACCGCTCCATGGGATTATCCTGGAATCCAGGGAAAAACTGGATCATACCTGCAATTACGGCATGAAGCCTGGGACTTGTCATTGAATGCAAAGGAGAAAGACTTGGGTGCAAACGTTTCATATAATAATATAGTAAATAGTTGTGATGTCAATTTAAAACATAGTACTTTACAAGTATATTTGGATTGAGGGTGCGACAACCGTTCGGTCTTAATGCGCCACTCTATCATATGGGGGAAAATACAATGCTGGAAACCGAATAATCCACGAGAAGGGATATGAAAGAAGGGTTCTCACGTCGTGGTCGTCATCGTCTTTGGCAGACATAGCTGGGTCTGTTGCGGTGCCTGGAAAAGGATCCGCATTTTCTTGTAACATTGATCATATGCAAACGGATTGTCGTATGCAGGAATTTTGTAGTTAAATTAACATTGTCGATGTGTCATAATGGCTATTCAAAATCGATTTTAATTTCTGGAAACATGTCAATGGTGCAATGCTTGCTTCTCTCCAGGTCAACTAACTATTCATTTTTGGAATTTATACAATTTTGAAACGAATGACCGAGGGCTGTTGAAGAGGACTCAATCCCTTGCAATTTCTCAAAATTATTGAAATGCGTCGTCCAAATTAATATTATGATTGGGATGCAAATTATTTTATTTAAATTATAAAAAATCCTCAACTCAATTGCTGAAGACTACGTTCCAGTTTTGCGTCGGATTGAAGCTCTTATTCTTCACTTTTATCTCTCGTTATCATAATCTTCGTACACCTCTTCGATGGCGTTTCATTGCTGCTGGTTCATTGCTGGTTTGAAAACTCAGTTAGGTTCTTGATACCACTGCTGTTTGATGTGTGTTTGCTGTTGTCACATGGTGTGATTTCCAGATTTAAGTTTCGTCAAGTCTTGTGGCGCTAGTGACATGAGACGAGTTGTCCATTTACATCCATCCTCATCTCAATGACGTGATGCACTTGGATATTAGTTCTTATAGAATGTTGCCGACCTGCTGCTGATGTGGGGGCTCATCTCTAACCTAAGCCCTTATGAGGGTTTCCCACAAAGATAGAGAGCTGATGTGAACAATAAAATGTCTTCTGCTATGGCTATTAGTTCTGGCATAGCATCAGATCGGTTTAAATATCCACTTGCAGCTAAATAAATGTGAAAATTGCTATTCTGTGTCTGAAAGGCATTGCAACCTCCAAGGAAATGGCAGAACTTTGTGGTTGTTTTGTTTTTTTTTTAAGAAAGAGTTTTAATCCTATGTGCTTAATTATTTGAGTTATATGTGTGACTTGACCTTTGTCTGATAGTGGCAATAGGAATTTGTATTAAAACATGTGGCATGGACGAATAGTTTGTGGGGCGTTCTCCTGCGTCGAATTTTAAAGATTTTCTGCTACACAATTACTTCGTGTTTCCTCTACTCCAAGGCACGAACATATGCAAGTTTGTGCCTGTGAGTGCGATAAGTAGTACACAAGGATCTCTTTGGCTAAACGATCCAGATTACCTCCAACATTTTGTGTAATCCAGGGATGTGGTTACAATGAGTCTGTCTGCGTCCGAACAGGCTTCAATCATTTGAACACCAGCAGTAAGTAGCTGATGAGACCGACGACTGATTAGGCTACTCTTATTGCGTGGACTCGTCAGAAACATGTTTCAAACAGTGACAAGTTGGAGATTTTCTTCAACGAGTACATTGATTAAATGTCTGTAGTAGTATAGCTGCTCGAAGAGCCAGTTGCATTTAGTCCATATCTTTGACTGCTGTATGACATGTTAGTCAGCACATGTTTCCATACGTTCTGTGCTTAGCCAAGGTACTTGACTAGGAAAGTCAATATCGTAATAATTATTTTCTCTATGGGATCGGTGTGTCATTTATATTCTTCAGTTGAGAGAAACGGACATGAGAGTAGATGTGAAGCCTGCTCGCATGAAAGTGCCATCACACACAAAGCTGATGGTGACTCACTCTGCTCAAGGTCAGGTCATGGCTTGTGTTGAAGGATAACAGTCGCTTTGAAATAGTCTGATTCTCATATCCTTTTCTTACTGTACTGCGCTTCTACAATTCGACAATCTTCACTTGTAAAGTCATCGTTCCTGTCATACACCACTTTTCGTTCAAAATTGTGCGCTATCCCAGAAAAAGAAGACTTTCTTTACAGTAGATTTTCAATGTAACACTCAACGTTCAAATCGAAATTCACTTGTGACCACTTCGTCGAGAGTTTCACTTTCAATCTTCAGACTCTCGCACCAGTTCCAAGCGCAGCACAACAAAACCTGTGGCTAGATCTGGGTTCTCCTGGCATCCATTACAATCGTTGTGCCAGGCATAGTGGAGTGAAGTAGTGAACACCCGTATTATTTCGGTCAAGTATTGTTTGGTATGATGTGAGTCATGAAACTTCAAGGACTGTTTGCTTTTAGTCTGTTTATGTACGAAGAGTTCCGGATCTTAATAACATGTTTTGTGTCCATGTTTATGTTCGGTGTTACTAAGACTTTCATGACTCGTTCAACCTATCGTGATTTTTGTTCCTTTGGAGTTACGTTTTTAGCTGATACTATTTCACACGTTAATTTTTTTCCAGTTGCGAGTGTGGATAATAACAATAAATATTAATTTATGATATATTGTGATTAATCTTGAAAACCTGTATTAATAATATCGGTGCAGTGAAACAGTATTTTGTCTGTCTAGAGAAACGTCTCCATTACCCTGCTTATGACATGCTGTGTGCTACATTTTGCAATGCCACCGAGAGCCGTTGCAACAATGAGGTGGAAGGAGAAGTGATTACTCAATAAAGAGATAGATAATATACAATATTTACAACACGGTTTAATTACACATTAAGACACACAACATATCAAATACCGTACGCTGCCTTACAAGGTCTGGATCCGACCTAAGCAAGCGCACCTTACCGCCTGAACTTCACACACTTGGCCCAACGCCTCCCAGTAGCGTCCCCAAGCTAAACTCACCCTCATCAGAATACGCCCCCTACCACATGGACTATCTGGTCATGTGGCAATCGGCAACTCTGACCACCCGCAACGCATCCCAGACACCCATATGTTTGGGGTGCATTGCATGACCCCCCCCTAAAGACAGGTGAACAACACAAAAAGACAATAACAATAAAGGAGACAACAATATATGTACAAGTACACTAAATGAAAAGCCCCATCGTCTTTGGTAAGATTGGGAAATCAGTGGCTTACGTTATATATAGTTCAATGGTCTATACCATAATCATACACTTTATATTACAACAATGTTCAATGAATATGTACCGAGGTACCCATGCAACCACAAGGAAACACCAATCCATCGACATTGCAACATAGTATAGGTACTCACAGGTTTAACATACATAATATATACATACACTGGTCATCATAGGACCACATCACTCTAAGAAAACACAAATCAAATGACACATCTGGATACATCAATTATATGTGTTTACTCCCACACATTACCGTCACGCCCGGTCTTTACACAAATATAACAAACTAAATTTCCAGGCAAAACTTTAAGAGCTAACACAGTAGGCCTATAATAGTATACACAAAGGGTGATCAACATTGTACTGTTCGATGTGTCCTGTAGCTTTATGTAAACGTTATCACTGGTTGCACCAATATTGTCCTCCTTCACTACTTTGCACTCTTATTACGTCATCCTTTTTATCACCATTTATTTACACTTAATAATCCATTTTACCACCATTATGATATTTATTTACACTTACATTATTTATTTATTTACACTACTGACGTCAGTGATAGCTACGTTAATCAGATGATGACGGGTTGGGTACGGTCGTAGTCGATCGTAAATTGTACTTATGCGCTGATGGAGCCCGTGGTATGGGTGATAGGTTTCTATTTGTGCAACCCCGTCCTTACGTAAGTGTTGCTTGTGTGAGTTGTAGGGTCGGCGGACACACTAGCCCATTCAGGTTGTGTAAGAAAAGGTGTGAGTTTATCAACATTGTTTGTTCCTATGCGTTTCCCCGAAACAGGGTCTACTATTTCATACACATTTTTTTGTTGAAAAAAAAACCCCCCCCCCCCTTTTTTCCCCCCCCAAAAAAGGGAAACCCCCCCCCCAAAAACCCCCCCCTTTTTTTTTGGGGCCCCCCCCCCCCCCCCAAAACAAAAAAAAAAAAAAAAAAAAAAAAAAAAAAAAAAAAAAAAACTTTTTTTGGGGGGGGGAAAAAACCCCCAAAAAAAATTTAAAAAACCCCTTTTTTTCCCCGGGTTTTAAAACCCCCCCCCCCGGAAAAAAAACAGGAAAAAAAAAAAAAATTTTTTTAAAAAAAACCTAAGAAAAAAAAAAAAAAACCAAAAAAAAAAATTCCAAAAATTTTTTTTCCCCCCCTTTAAAAAAAATTTTTCCCAAAAAAAAATTTCCAAAAAACCTTTAAAAGAACAAAAGGGGAAAAAAACCCCCGGGGGGTTTTACTTTTTTTTCCCCTTGGGGGAAAATTTTCCCCCCAACCCCCCTTTTTTCTTTTTTTTTTCCCTTTTTTTTAAAATTTTTTAAAAAATTTTTTTAAAATTTTTTTTTAAAAAAAAAACCCCTTTGGATTTTGGGAAAAAAAGGGGGGGGGGGGAAAAGTTTTAAAGGGAAGGGGGGGGGGTTGGTTTTTTGGGGGGGCCCCCCCCTTTTCGGGGGGTTTTTTGGGTGGGGGGTTGGCCCCTTTTAAAAAGGGGGGAAAGGAAAAGGGGTTGGAAAAAATTTTTCCCAAAGGGTTTAAAAAAAATTTTTTTTTTTTAAAAATTTTTTTTAAACCCCCCCACCCCCCCCCTTTTCCCAATTTTCCACCCCCCCGGGGCCCTTTTTAAAAAAACCTTTTTTTAACCCGCCCCCCCCCCCCGGGGGGCCCCTGGGGCCCCCTGGGGGGGGGCCCCTTTTCCCAAAGGGGAAATTTCAAAAAAAGGGGGGGGGTTTGGGACCCCCCCCCAAAAAAAATTTTCCCCCCAAAAAACCCCCGGGGGGGGTTTTTTCCCCTTTTTTAAAAAAACCCCCCAAAAGGAATCCCCCCCCCGAAAAAATTTTTTTTGGATTTTTAATTTTTTTTTTTTTTTCTTTTTCCCGGAAAATTTTTGGGAAAACCCCTTTTGGGGCCCCCCCTTTTTTTTTTTTTAAAAAAAAGGGTTTAATTTTCGAAAAAAACCCCCCCCTTTCCCCCCTTTTGGGCCATTTTAAAAATTTAAAACCCAAAAAAAAAAAAAAAATTTTTAAAAATTTTGGAGGGGAAGGGCCCCCAAAAAAAAAATTTGGGTTTTGGGCCCCGGGTTTTTTCCCCCGGGGGTTTTTTTTTTTTTAAAAATTTTTTTTGGCCCCAAAACCCCCCCCCCCCGGAACCCCCCCCCCAAAATTTTCCCTTCCCTTTTTTTTTCGTTTTTGGGGGGAAATCCCCTTTATTTTTTTTCCCCCCGGGTTTTTTTTTGGGGGTTTTTTAACCCCTTTTTTTCCCCCTTTTTTTGGAAAGGTTTGGGGAAAAATTTGGGCCCCCCCCCTCCCCTCCCCCTTTTTTAAAGGGGGGGGGGGGGGCCCCTAATTTCCCCCAAAACCCCCCCAAAAAAAAACCCCCCCGGCCCCTTTCCCCCGGGGGGGGGGTTAAAACCCCCTTTTTTTTCCCCCCCCCCCCCCCCCCCTTTTAAACCTCAAAATTTTTTTTTCCCCCGGGCCCCCCGGGCCCCTGGGGGGGGTTTGGGGGTATTCCCCCCCGGGGGGGCCCCGGGCCAAAACCTTCCCCCTTTCCCCCCCCCCCCCCCCCTTTTTGGGGGCCATTTTCCCCTTTGAAAAAATTGGGGGGGAAAAAAAAAAATTTTTTTTTTTTTTTTTTTTTTTTTTTTTAACCCCCCAAAACCCCCCCCCTTTTGGGGGGAAAAAAAAAAAAAAAAAAATTTTCCCCCCCAAAAAATTTAAGGCCCCCCCCCCCCCCCCCAAAAAAACCAAAAAAAAAAAAGGGGGGTTTTTTGGGGGGCCCCCTTTTTTCCGCCCCCCCAAACCCCCCCCTTTTTAAAGGGGGGGGGGGCCCCCAATTTTTAAAACCCCCCCCGGGGGAAAAAAAATTTTTTTTTTTAAAGGGGCCTTTTTTTTTTTCCCCTTTTGGGCCCCCCTTTGGTTTTTTAAGGGGCCCCTTTTTGGGGTTTTTTTTGGGGTTGGGGTTTTGGGGCCCCCCCCCCGGGGGGGAAGGTTTTTTTTTTTAAAAAAAAAAAAAAAAAAAAAAATTTTAAAAAAGCACCCTCAATACCCCTTTTCCTCAACCCCGATTGAAAAGGGATGGCTAGCCCCCTTTTAGACCAAAAAGGGATGCGTTTAAAACCTTCGGGGACCCCTCTCTTTTCCCCCATTTAAAAGGCTGGTTTTTGGTTTTTGATAGAAAGGGGGCCAATCCTATCCCGGTAATACCCCTGCGAAAAAATCGAAAAATAGTCAAAAAATTTTGCCTTAAACCCAAATTGGGGAAAAAACAATCGATGCGAGGCAGTTATGGGGGTTTTAAAAACCCCCGTCCTTTGATTAAGCGGCCTTAAAAACTAGCACCATTTTTTTACCCACCCGTCTTTTTAGCTACCAAAAAACCGGACAGCTAAAAACCACTGACTCGTGCAAGGGATCGGGCTATGTATCCGCGATAAAAACCCTCAAAAAGGAAAGGGGGCGTTAAAAACTTCGGTTTCGAAGCGTTCATGGGGCCCGCGACCCCACGCACGGGTTTTGGGAAACCCCTGTGTCCATTCGATGGGAAAAATAAGGGTCTGTTTTACCTGGCCTCTCAGTTTAAAAAACCGGGTTCCCCAGAACCCATCATGTTTGGGAAGCCTTTCCTTCTAGTGGGAGAGAAATTTTACTCCTTTCACAACCCTGCTTATTTAGGTTTATATACCTTTCACCCTGCTACTGTCGGGGGCGTTTTTTACGGTAGCACTAACCCGGTGCGTGAAAACTCCTCCCTTTCTTATCAAAAAAAAGCTTTTCAAACGGGGGCAACGGGCCTGCGGCGCTACCCCTCGGGTTTCCCTCCCCCCCGCCCCGGTTTAATTTAGATGTTAGCCGCAGTGATAAAAATCCCTCCCTAGAATAAAGGGTCTACATAAAGCAGGAATTTAAAAACCCGGTCAAACCTCTGATTAAACCCCCCCTCCACCCTTTCATTTAGAGTGACTTTAAACCCCTACACCGCACCGCCCCCAAGCTAGCTGCAATGGGGCGCGTTTCCCCCCCTTGGGCCCCCCATTTCCCCTTTTGTAATACTTTCTTTTAAAAACATTTATCAACCTCCCAAATGTTTACAGATGAAAAACCCGTGTCTAAGAGCGCAAAAACTTTACTCCGGGGGATCTGTAAATGTCAACAGTGGCTCATTTTTTGCCCCTTGTAATTCGCTCAAAGCTTCTGTAAAAACAAATTTCCTTTGAGGGGTTGAGGTTTTTTCCTGTAGGAGGAAACTTACCAAAGGGCTTGTCAGCGTTAGACCATCATGTAGGGGAGATGGTTTCCCCCACTGAAAAATTTCCCTTGGGCTGTTTTTTCCCCCCTCTGGTTTTATCCGGACAGTTCCCCTTGAAATGGAAAATTTTCTTTCCCCCAATTTCCAGCCCCTCTACTCGCCTGCTAGCCTCCCCTGGGCCCTCCCCCTCCGCGGGCCTCCCCTCCTACACCCAAATAAATACTGGGCCCCCACTGCCAAGGGATAGTCCCCTACCCGGAGTCGAACCCTCTAATAAGCTCCCCAAACAGGGACATGGCTGTAAATTAATGGGGGGCTAGTGCCGTTTTGGGCAAAGGGTTCGATAGCGCTTGGTGCCACAACAAAGTGCGGGCAGTACTTGCCCCGGGCCGGGGAAAATCACCTCCTCCCGCGGTTTGCGTGTTGGTAGGTCCGGCGTCCCCCTGGGCCCGGTTTGGCTCCCCGGACAGCCGGGTGGGGGGGGGACGATAGAGGGGTCTTTTCGCACGCCCCGCCCCGAAGCTTGGTCCCGCTGCAGCCCAAATTCCCGCCCAAGGGGGGGGGAAATCTCTTCCGGTCACCAGTCGACGAAACTCCGGGGGCAAATTGTTGTATAGCCCCCCGCAAACCCTTTTCGGGCCCCGCTGACGTCACGCCCATCTGTGTATAATACCCCCCGATTGGGCCCGGATGTACCCCGGGATTTTTTCTCGTTTCCCGGGTGCTGCGTCCTCGCCTCTACTCCCGTTTTTGCGCCGCCCCATAGTTTGGGCAAGGCCCCCGTACTCCCTCTTCCGCGCCGTCCCCGAAAAACCCGGTTTCCCGTCGACGAAACCCCCATTGAACTCCCACCCCGCGTAAAGCCCTTTCGCCTTTTTGGGGCCACAGGACGACGCGCGCCAGAAATACAGCTCACTCAAACTTTCTGGGGGTGCCGAAACGCCCCCAAATCCCCCCGAAATTGCGTCGGGGTTTTAGTGTCATGGTACCCCCAGAAAGTGGGGGGACCGAAACTTTTTGTTGGGGTCCCAAACCAGGCCCCTCTGTATCTCGCACAGAGGCTGGTGTGGAAAAGGGGTTCCCCCCGTCCCCCGGGGAAAGGCCAGCCTCTCTCTCCAAACCCTTTTCCGCAAAAATGGCTGGGGCCGCCCGGGGTTTGTCCACTGGGCAATTGCAAAAAAGTTTCCCGCAATAACTGCGGCCCGGGACGCCCAAGGGGCCGGGCCCTCACTTTTACTGGGGGGGGGGGGTTTTGGGTTAAACCTCCCCCACCTTTAATTCATATTAAAACGCACTCGATATACACAGTTCAAAAAAAATCAAACACAAGCGGGGCAAAAAAAAAACAAAACCGGGACGGGGCCCCACGTGCAATTTCCCCCCCGAGGGGCCGTTGCAACAATAGGTGGAAGGAGAAAATGATTACTCAATAAAGAGTGATAATTACAAAAATTTACAAAACGGTTTTTAATTTTCCATTAAGAACACAACATATCAAATAAACCCTTTCGCTGCCTTTCAAGGTCTGGGTCCCCACCCAAGCAAGCGCACCTTTCCGCCTGACTTTACACACCCTTTTGGGCCCCAAAAGCCTCCCCGTAAACGTCCCCCCAAACTAAACTCACCCCGTCAGAATAACCCCCCCCTACCACAGGGGTATCTGGTCATGTGGCAATCGGCAAAAATCTGCCAACCCCCAACGCATCCCCGACACCCATATGTTTTGGGGGGCATTGCCCAAATTTTTTTGAAATACTCCATTTCAGTATTTATTTTTTAAATTATTTTATGTTTCCCATCAAAGGATTATTTTAAACCCAAAGGATAAAATTTATCTTTTTCTTTTAACCCTGAACTGTGTCATATTTATCTTTTGTTGAAAAAATTTTTTTTGTAGTGAAAATCATTTTTTATTTAAAGTTGTTTAAAAAATCTGCAACGTCTACCTCTAACGGGGGGTTTCTGTTTCACTTGATTCATATATCTCCAAAAGGGTTTTTGCAACAGCTTTGGGTTAAATTTCATCAACCTCTAATGGGCCCGATGCTGAAATTTCAAAGTTTTTTAAAAATTTTTATTTCAGAAATACCCGTTTTTTGAAAAAAATCAAAAGTACTTTAAGGTGCACATACCCTAAAATTTCCCGTTAGGTTAGGTTTGTTTTTTTGGTGCCCCAAAAGGGTCCAAATTGGGATCGTCGCTATGCGATGCAAATAAGTTTTATTTGCGAAAAATTTTAAATTGATTCGGGTTTTACTTTGTAAAATAAACACACGGAGTCTGCACTTGTGTCACTGACTGTAAATTTCTACAATAATCACAATTAATCGTAGGACTCAGCTGATGGTCCTTACTGAATTAACCATACCAATACCATTTGGAAACTTAACTATTTACTTTATTAGATGTATTTATTTATTTATTTATTTAGCAATTCATTGAACTTAACACTGTTCTTAGGTGGGAAAATAAGTTTTTATTATGTTGCAATATTTCGAAAAGTATTCACTTTTCTTCAACAGGTAGACATTTACAAAAAATACAAACATCTGAACAAAACAATAACCTTTGCTATGTGGATGACAAATTAATTGCAAAGAAGTTGTTTTTTTAAGTAATTTAACAAGGTGAAAAAAAAAACATTTTTAAAAACTATAAATATATAATAATATTAATAATTATTAGAGTAACTATAATTTATGAAAAAGCAACTTAAGATGAATAAAAGATATAGTAGTTATAGGCTCAAGTAGATAGATTGATAGATAATTGGTGGTTAGTTGAAAGTTAAGTAATAGCTGTGGTTATTATTTGTTCAGATGTTTGTATTTTTGTAAATGTCTGCCTGTCGAAGAAAAGTGAATATTTTTTTAAATATTACAACATAATAAAAACTTATTTTCCCACCTAAGAACAGTGTTAAGTTCAACTAATTTCTAAACATCATTCACCTGTTCTACTAAAGTTTCTTTTTGAAACAGTGGTGTGTGTTTGTACAACTATAGCATACGTGGATGTGCGACATCACACACGATTGTGGTAATTATCTGTGTTGTTGCAAATGAATGAAGGGAGTTTACATAAACAAAATCTGGTTTTTCATATTTTACATGCATTGCAAGTAAATCTGGGTTGACAACGAAATTTGAAATTGGACGCTGAGATGATTTTTTTATATTTCTGGATTGATTTACATTGAAGGTTTGTAAATTTGTTGTATTACGGTGCATGCGTATTAGACTGGTGTTCTTTATCATGCACATAAAAATAACCGTTCTAGATTAGCAGAGCTCAGAATAAAATGTATGTTTTTTTTCTCCATTCTGCTTCAACACTGCCAATAAGTAACGCACATCAATATTCTTGTTTCAGACTCTCCTCAGCCCTGGCTTCCTGATCAGCTGTGAATAAGGAAGGATACGCGGCCTATAAACAAGAACATCAATATTGCTAGGGGCCAGGATAAAGTGGCTCATTAAGAGAATGGAACCGTGATTGATCTATGCTGCAAAATGCAGTAAAGTTTTCAAAAGTTGGTTAAAATATTTTTAAGTATTTATTGTTTAACACGATTCCGCTTAAAACTATACTTGCTCCAACTGGAACATGGAATTTGGCTTTGTTTGGAATTGACGAAATAATTTAAAAACAAGTGTTGTAAAATCTTACAGTCCCCAGATTGTGCCCAAGTCCTAACGAAGAAAAGATACCTTACTATTCACAAGAAGTTTGAGTATGGTAGCGTTCGTTATTGCCCTGATTGTGGCAAAGTCCTAAGTTATAAATGTAAATCGAAGTTGGAGTCGGTCAAGGATTTGCGTCGTCCAAAATGCAACATACAGTATGGGACTATTCGAGACTTTATCTATCACATTAAAAAACGAGTGTGACTAAGATCTGCATTATCCCAATTGTAATAAATAGTTTGACATAAAGAATGTTGTTACATTATTCCTTATACCGGTATGTACTTTTATATATTCTTATTACGTTTTTCTAGTCAGGATGGATTAATAGTTTACAAATAACGACAGATTACATTTTTAGTTGACTGTTTATTGATACAATGACAATACAGTAAAGTGCGGGGTCCTACTTTTTAGGTCCCACCAAACAACTTAGAAATCTTCTACCTAGTACCAACCTAACAACATGATACATGTAGTTGTTGTTGTTGTCAGTTTTCAAATACCTTTATATAACATCCCCTTTTCTAAACTGAAACATTACTATTCAACAACATAATGAGAAGTACAATTATTTGTTTTACAATTCTAAAGATAGAGTTACAAAGATAGAATTGCTTACTTAAATTACAAACTATTTATAAGTCATAAATCATAATCAAAAGTTGCTTAGCGCTGATAGTCTAACAGATAACGAGGCTGTTGTTTCTTCCGAGTTGGCCTAGTTATCGTTTGAGACAAAGGAGGTTCTAAAACTAAAGGATCAATCGGAATCACTGGTTCTGGAAGGTGATTTGGTTCTTGGAACAACTTTTCCGGAAGTGGCTGTGTTACTATGGGAGGAGGGTTTACAGACTGGTGCAAATCTCTTCGGTTCCTACGGAAATCTGCGTTGTTGGCCGTAGTAACGATGTACGACCTAGGCGATTCATGTATTCCCTTTACGATGGCTTTCTCCCATGTATCTCCACGTCTAATTCTGCAACTCTCTCCTATTTTTAGTTCTGGTAGAGGACGAGCCGAGCTATCATAAAACTTCTTCTGACGACATTGTTTTAGACGAAGGGCGTCCGTAACCTGTGTTTCTACTCTAGTTCTAATAGAGACTTGGATATCGGCAACTTTGTGCGAAGATTTCTGCTCATTAGCAATTGTGCTGGAGATCTGTTTATGTCCTTAACTGGAGTTGATCTGTATTCTAAAAATGCTGTATAGATATCTGTCCCTTCTGCATGTGCTTTACGGAGCATTGTTTTTACCAATCTTAACTGCACTCTCTGCCATCCCATTAGATTGGGCATATGTTGGGCTTGATGTGATTATTTGGAAATCCCATTCTCTTGCAAATTGTTTGTATTCGTAGCTCATGAATGGCATATTGTCGGAAACTACGCACTCTGGGATACCATTATGTGAGAACACCATTTTCATATTTTGGATCACATCTTTAGCTGTTTTGCCTTCGCACTTAATGATTTCTAACCATTTTGAATAGTAATCAATTATCGCCAGGTATGTCACTCCACTATACTCTAGGAAATCGGCAGCAATCTTCTGCCATGGCCGATCAGGAATTTTATGAGGAAGTAATGGCTCTTTTGAGTTGTTTCTCTGAAACTTCTCACAGATCCAGCACTTGGACACTGTGTCCTCGATTTGCTGGGTCATGCCAGGCCATGCCCTGATGGCCCTCATGAATTGAATTTAACATTTTCTCACGCATTGTTTGAGGTACAAGTAACGTATTTCCTACAAACACTAAACCTTCCGACACAGAGATCTGTTCCTGCAGTTTTCCAATAAGGCTTTAACACCTGGTTCAACCTCGGAAACTCGTCTTGGCCATCCTTCTGTGTGGTAGTGAATTATTTGCTGAAGGACTGTGTCAGCTAAAGTTGCTTTTTGAGTTTCCTCCCTCTTTGCAGGACTAATGGCTAAATGTTTTTCTACTGTATGTACAATGACGTTAAGTTCTGGATCGTCCTCAACCGGGTCCATTAGATAGGCCCTTGATAGTGTATCAGCCAAGAACAACTCTTGCCAGGGACATACACACATTTAAATCATATCTTAACAATTTAAGCAACATTCGCTGAAGCCTAAATGACACTAGATTTAGCTCCTTCTTCACGATAACGACAAGTGGTTTATGATCAGTATGTACATTTACGTTTCTACCGTACACGTATTGGTGAAATTTTTGTACACCGTAACTATTCCAAGCATTTCCTTTTCAATTTGAGCATAATTTTTCTCTGCTGCAGTGAGACTGCGAGATGCATATGCAATTGGAAGAGAATCTTGCATCAAGCATGCACCTAACCCGTCTTTCGAGGCATCGGTTTGTAAAACTAGGGGTTTGGCTTGATCATAATATTGCAAAACAGGTGCATTGCACAGTTTCTCTTTTAAACTAGCCAATGCTTTCTCATGTTGAGGCTGCCATTGCCAATCAACATCATTTTTTAACAATTCCCTTAATGGGCAGTGGTATGTGAAAGTTTGGGTACAAACTGAGCTACATACGTGACCATGCCTAGAAATCGGCGTAAATCTTCCTTACTTGTTGGGCGAGGCATCTCAACCATTGCTCGAATTCTGTCCTTGTCTGGTTTGAGTCCTTCCGATGTTACCAGATGTCCTACGTATTTGACAGAGTCCAGTCGTAGTTGCATCTTCTCCTTGTTGAACTTCACTCCATACTGCTTGGCTCTCTCTAGCACTGCAAGAAGTATCTGATCATGTTCCTCTACAGTTGTGCCTGCAATTATTAAGTCATCAAACACAATCCACACTCCCTGAATATCACCAAATATTTTCATGACCTTCTTTTGGAATATTTCTGGTGCCGAGCTGACACCAAATGGAAGCCTTTCAAAGCGATATCTACCGAAAGGGGTCTGAAAAGTACAGTAGTCAGCACTAGAATTGTTTAATTGTATATGCCAAAAACCGTCCTTCATGTCCAGTATTGTGAACACTTTTTTTCCGTTCATACGAATCGCGACATCTTCGGCAGTCGGAATTGCAAAATGTTCCCGCTTAATCGCCATATTTAAATCTCTAGGATCAAGACAGAGACGTAGACGTCCATCTTGTTTCTCCACTATAACGAGACTACTGACCCAGTCAGTAGGGTGATCTACTTTGGATACGACTCCTTGTTTTTCAAGAGTGTTTAAGGTTTCTTTCAGTTTGGGTTGGAGCTGAAATGGGACCTTTCGAGGGCATGAATAACAGGATCTACCTTATCGTTTAAAACCATGTTTAGGCTCACCTGGGAGTTTCCCTAATCCTTCAAGCAACTCACTGTATTGGAGCTACAAGACCCTCTTTAGTCGGAATCCACTGTCCAAGGTTTCTAGCTACATTAACCTTGTCCACTTTTCTAATAAGGTTCAGTTTCTGACATCCTACTAGGCCTAGCAATGGTTGTGACTCTATGTCAGCAACAATAAAATCTAATTTCATAGGTTCATTGCTACCCTTGGTACAAGCTAACTCTACTACACCTCTAGGCTTGATTCTATGATTCCCGAAGGTGACCAATATTGTGTTGGTATCTCTTACCTTGTTTTTAGAAAATAGCCTAGGCTGTCAAAAATTTTACCTGGTAGGACATTCACCTGAGCACCTGTATCTAGCTTGAAAGTTACATTTTTTATCACACAGTTTTAAATTAGTAAGCCACACATCCTTCTCAACTTGTGATACAGACTGTTCTTCTAGTAAGTGAACTACATACTCATTTTCTTCAAGTGTCACTTCTTTAACCTGTTTAGGGTTAGGTTTCTTGTTGAAACACATTGAACTATAATGATTATTTTTATGACACACATAACACTCTTTACCAAAAGCAGGACAAGCCCTTGGTAGATGTTTATTACCGCAACTGCGACAGTCAAAAGCTTTGGTCCCAGTTTTAGTTGTGGTCGGTTCACTGTAGTATTTATCAGTTTTTGGTTCGCTAGTACTGGCTGATTTTTTCTTAGGGTTGCGATTGCGCTTTGTCTTCACAATGTTTATTTCACTTGGAACTAGGCCTACCTGTGGGTCTCGGAGCTGCTCGAGTTGTTGTTTTGATACCTCAGCCGCCCGGCAAATAGTGATAGCTTTGTCCAAGGATAGGGCACCGTCTCGAGTAACTTTTCTTTGTAGCGAGAAATCCCGGATCCCAAACACGATTCTAGCTCGGAGTAGGTTGTCCAACTGATCTCCGAAATCACACGTGCCTGATTTGGTACGGAGTTCCGTCAAGAAGCTATCAAACGGCTGTCCTTCTTTCTGTTTTACATTGAAGAAATTAAACTGTTCCATTATTATATTCACCTGCGGCAAGCAGTGTTCTTCAAATTTTCTTAGTACTACCTCGTACTTCTTCTTGTCTTCTGGGGTTTCAAAAACGAAGTTGTTAAAAATGGGTTGAGCGTCGGGTCCAATTAAGTTTATCAACATAGCTATTTTTCGAGGATCTGGCTTTGTATCCAAACCTGTGGCAGAGATGTAGGTCTCAAACTCTTGCCTCCAAGCCTTCCATTCTACACGTGGATTATCTTTAATTCTCAACACGGGCGGAAAACGAAACCCTTCCATTATTATTCTTGTAATATATAATGGTAGGCCTAGGCTAGGCTATGCGCGGAATGAATATTCACTCGTTTTTATATTTTTTTCAACATGTGGTCGGCCCCGCCTAACCTCACTTTTTATAAAAACATTTTTATAATCGCGCTCTACGAGATAAACTTGTAAATAAACTTAATCCCATTTTAAGACACCATATTATATATTCTTATTACGTTTTCTAGTCAGGATGGATTAATAGTTTACAAATAACGACGGATTACATTTTTAGTTGACTGTTTATTGATACAATGACAATACAGTAAAGTGCGGGGTCCTACTTTTTAGGTCCCACCAAACAACTTAGAAATCTTCTACCTAGTACCAACCTAACAACATGATACATGTAGTTGTTGTTGTTGTCAGTTTTCAAATACCTTTATATAACATGTACTTCTAAGTAATATGCCAGTTATTTCTTTTTTATCACAAATTTTATTTGTTGTGCTGCAGAAAGGGACAATTTTAACCCAGCTAAAGGAGATTTTTGTTTGTTGCACATTTGTTGAACAATTTTTGATGGTACTGATTTATTCAATCAGTTTGACTCAATACGCTTTGTATTCCCGCTAGCACACTTTAATAAACGTGGAATTACTAGCGTCACAGTACAATGATTTGCTTATGCTATTCATTTACATATTACGCAATAATACGCAATGATTTGTAAATGACATGCATATGCATAGTAGGCAAATACAGTTTAACCACTTTTTACTTTTACGACCATGAGTAGCAATTGTTGCTGTAAATAAAAAATAACACAATTTTGTTTATTTATTCATTTCCCTGTTTCCTCTTATTACGCAATTACTTTATTTATATCAAGTAACTAATATATTGATTGTTGCTTGAGTTACCTAATAGTACAATCTTATACCGTTTTCTTCTCTACTACCACAGGTTATAACATGTGCTTCTCAGCTATTTAGTTTCTGGTGCTTCCTCTACTAAATAATTGTGAGGTTTGGTGTTGGTTCATGTCTGCATGTTTCTCTACCATTCATATTGGAGAAATCGGGTCTAATTGTTTGTCTTTTAGTTGAATAATATACTGTACAGTTGGTTTCTGAGTGAAGCATCACTGTTCACAGCTGAGACAAGACCGTCACATCTGGACGAAGAGGATGACGACATTTGTTCCTGGATACCGTAATATTTACCCGAGAAGGCTCTGCACCAGGTACGCTTGTATAACATTTCACTGCCCTCGTGTGCGTTTTTGATTGAACCTCTCAAAGTGTTTTTGTTTTTTGTCCGTTTCTTTGCTCTCTACTGGAGAAACGGCATATGTGATCGTGATGTAATTTTTAGGGGACCTTTGAAGTCTCTTATCTTAGACCTGCCACGTTTTTGGGTACAACTAAAGGAATATTAGGCCCTACTCACAAACATCGTTATTCTATTATTTTCGTTTTTAACTTTATTTTCGTGAAATTTATCTCTCAACCGGGCAAATGCCTACTTCGATGTTGATAAAACTTTACAATGACCAACTAGAGACCGGCATAATTATTTGTATCGGAAACACCGATCAATCATAATCGACACGATTTCTCCCGCGGACGTAGTTTCCTTTAATAATTGTACTGTTTTTGTTGTCGTTTGAGGAATTAAATTGTAACATTGAATTTTGATCACTTGAGCATAATTGTCGGCAATACCAATGTTAAGTACCATGTGTCTTGAATGGAAGTGTAGTTTTTGTTTCTATGTTGGCAATAATGGATGAAGTATGCCATCTTTGGTCAACTTCAGTTGGTTCATAACGGTGAGGATTAGGTTAAAAGAGTTAAGGAGATTTGTAAGTTGATCATTATTTGGGTGTTTACTATTTGGAGAGATGTTTTCATTGAAGTCTCCCAAGAATACTAATTCTTGATTTGATTGTAATTAGTTATCGAGTATTAGTTCTTTTTTTTCTAGAAAAGTTTTAACGTTTTTATTTGTGGAACTCTCCTATATTATACTGGCCTAAAATAGTGTAAATATGTAGATAGTTCCCGTTGTGTTTGCTCAGCCCAATTTTTTAACATTGTCTAAATCGTCAATATTAAGTCCCATTCACAAACAACTTAGTAGCTAACTTAGCCGCTAACTTAAAGGTTTGTCTTATGTCTGTTCATGACAAAACTTAGCATTTAATTTACACTTATCAGCGGCCGGAAGTTTGCAAACTCCAAACTTAAACTTAGTAGTTAACTTAACCAGAGTGAACCAATCAGAGAACGCGTACAGAATAAAATATTGCAAAGATGGATGCCAAAGAAACAACAACAAATTTCTTTTGACAAAAATGCTGTTTGTTAAATTTTAACTACCAGTCGAGCACAAGAAGATTGTTATATTATTGTTTTAAATGTCATTTAAATTCAAATACTGGCAAAATAGGGAGTAGGATGCATATTTATAATGTAATTTAAGATTATGTACAGCGTAAACTGAAGTTAGAGGAAGTTAGCTGCTAAGTTAGAGGCCTAAGTTGCTTGTGAATGAGCCTTTAACCCTTTGCTCTTCTCTTCGTGCTTATTTGCCTGACGGCAATCAATTCAACAAAATATGTGTCACACTCTGGACACATTTCTTTTAGTATAAGAAAAACAGAATAAAAACCTACATGTTTAAAATATTTCTTCGAAGCCACTTTACTTTAAAACTGACAAATTTTCATATTTTAATGGCTGATTATTAATTGCTATAATCGAAGCCCTTTTTAATTTTTTTTTGCAACTTTTTTGCAACTTATCATTTTACAATGTGGCGGTGTGGGCGGCGACGTCTTTTCGATCCCGCAGCTCCGTATGCTTATTGTTAAATTGTGTTCTTCACGTCTCCGAGAGAACTTTATGAAAGGGTTTTTAAAAAATTTTAAGGGATGCGAGGATAAAAGAATGGAATGGTAAAGGTTTGAATAAAAGTTTGAGATTTTAAAAACACTCGACACCGGGACGCAGCAGCCATAATGGGAAATCACTGACTTTCTGAAAACTCCCACTTTTTTGTTGTTCTGTTATAACTAATACTCCCAAGCGCTATTCCCTTGATTATCCTATTAAATTCTTTTTTTATTTTGCTTTTTTTTTTTTGTTAAGAAAAGTTCAATGAAATTATAATCTATTGCCCAAAGCGATAATTTTTATTATAGGGTTGTGATGTGGTGTGATGTGGGATCTTGTTTGTAGGGTTTTTGGGGGAATTTCTTTTTGGGTAAGAATTCATTTCGAAATTCTTGTGCAGGGTCCAAGATACCTAACAGTGCGTAAGGTGGTCTTCGCTTTACTTCCACAATGTATAAGGCCCCATCTTATTTTCCCTAAGTAAGGCCTACTTGATAAGTGTCTCTGAATCCAAAACACATTACCAAGGGGACCTTAAGATTTCCCAAAAGTCAAGGCCTATTTGATAATGGTCTACTGATGCGGACCTTTTACCCAAATGGACCTTACAGAGTTTTTGTAAAAAATAGCAGACTGCAGCTGGACGTCAATTTCAAAGCGGTTGTAATTTAAATGCAATAATACATAAATAGGTCCCACCTATATAATCTTTGATTTTTATTTGGAGGTAACATTATGTGTAAAAAAATTTTTCAATCTTTAAAATTTCCCAATTTTTTTTTATTGGATAAATACCGGGGCAAACTGTCCGATAGGGGTAGGCATAAGGGGCCTATTAGCTTTGATGATGGGGTTTGGGTAAGAAAAAGATGAGTCCAACCCATGGGCCTATTGCCCATGTAGGCCTTTAAACCCAAAAACCCTCATGGGGCAAACTTGACTTAAATTTGATCTTTCTAGGGCCTGCCCTAACCCTAAGAAGCGAGACCTAGCTCTACGACGATTCTAAAAGGTCTAGGCCTTTTTGTCTATGAAAAAAACCACAAAATTTCAAAGACGGGCAGCCTAGGCTTAGCACATACAATCTTTTATGTGGAGTTGTAACTACATTAAAAACCAAAGGGGGCCCTAAATAAATGGTAGTATTGATAAAACCCAAAATGCCCAAACTTGCTGTCCTATCGTCAAAAAAAACAAAACATATCACATTCTCTACGGATAATATTAAGAGCGTGTTTGGGGCGCTCCAGATTATTTTTTTTAAAAAACCCCGCAGGAATAAGATGGTGGTTTTTTTACTAGGTGAAAGCCCAAATTACGGGAATTTGCAAAAAATCTAGGGACCCCGTTTTTGTAGTAGAGCAAATGTAGTTCTTTAAGCCGCTTTTTTTCCCTTTTCCTCAAATATAATTATAATTTTAACGATGCCGAGCAGGGAAAGGCGCCCTGTTCCCGATAGCACACCCCGGGTCTAAAAGACATCAGTGTCAAGACTTCCCCGTTCATCAAAAAAAAAAAGGATCTCGTTCCCCAGAAGCAGGGCTGTGGACGCAATGAGCGGCACAATGTCTGAAGTGAGCAAGAATTCCGATGAAACAAAATTAACCAGCCCCGTTACACCACTTGGCGAAAGAATACGCACATGTGTCGAAGTTAGCAAGCATTCTCAATAAAACTAGCTCTGTCCCCTCAATTTAAATACGAATGGTTTACAAACAACGACTCCAGTGAAATTGTGGAAAAAATTCAGAATTAGATTCCTTTTATCACCCCTCCAAATACGAGTGCGGGGGAAAAAGCCCCAGTTCCCCTGTACAAAGTGTTCCTATGAGCCAAACAACATTTTTTTTACGTCGTCACTACGATTTCCCAAACACAAACCGGAGAATTGTAATAAAAATTTAAACTATGTTTCTTTGATTAAAACTTTTAGATGTGTTTTTTGTTTGGGGGTGTCGCAACTTTTTAATTGTATTGCACACTTGAAGTGCTATAGATGTGTGACAGTCTAGTCGCTAACTACATGTACAGAATTTTTTGTGGTAATGTCATTTACATTATTTCTGGCCTAAAATTAGTATCTTGCATTATAAAATATAAATCATTGGACTTTTCACTTTAGTTTACAAATATTTTTTTTATATCGTTATAACTCCACCGTGAAAAAGTCCAATGATTTATTGGATGAGCGTAGCGAGCGTAGCGAGCGAAGCGAAGGATTCCAATTTCAAATACAATGGAGGAAAAAAATCGGAATGTTTTTTTTTCTTTCTTTCTTTTTTTTTTGTATTTTTGTGTGTCTGTGAAACACGATTTCCGGATAAAACCAATACTCCAATGCGATGAAATTTTATGGAGGGTCTATGAAAATCTCTGAACGAAGAACTTGCACGGGGGAAAAATCGATCGAAAAATTATTTGAGTCAGCCAATCGCAATGTTACGATTTTTTTTTCTTCGATTTTTAACAAGATTCTCGATTTATAACACCTGCATGCTTGGCGATTGTAATAATTTTTTTAACAACCTTATTTTATGAATTGATATATTCGTGGAATTTTGAGCGTTATCCGAAAGATAAATTCCTTTAAAAATCGCAATTTTGGAAATTTTTTTGATTTTAAATTTCTTGGCTTTATAGACCTACATGCTTTTTATCGATCGTAATGATTTTTCACAGAACCTAATTTTATGAAATTTATATATTCGTGTGAAATCTGAGCGCAATCCGAAAAAATATTGTTATGAAAATCGAAATTTACGATTTTTCTTTTTTTAAAATTACGGATAATTAAAAAAAATTTAAACTTAAGTTTTATTTTTTATTTTAATCTAAATTAATTTTAAAAAACAACTAAGTAATGATTTTTTTCAACAGATACCAACCAGAAAATCCGCATAAACACTGAACAACTCAATGCACCCAATTACGGTCATCCAACAACGCGGCGGACTTAAGCGTTTTCTAGTATTTATAAACGTTCTACCTTGTTTTATAGTTCCATTTTTTTATAGTATTTTGCATAGTTCCCATAATCGCGGCTCCTCCCAATTTTCTGTGAATTCGGCTTATCATCATTCATACTCATATGGTCATCGACATCCCTCACAATTTCTATTCCGCACATACTAGTTCACCGAAGAGGGGCATTATTGGCACCCTATAACAGGTTTCCACGATAAAAATTAAAAATTTAATTCACACGTCCATGCACGAGTCGGACGTGCTTATTGCCGAAGACCTATATATTACATTAATTCTGTTCTATAGAACCAATTCGTTAGTAAATTGTAAACAATTTAAATTCCTCCTTTGGTGAAGGAATACATCCTCTAAATGAACACTTACATACTTTGAATTTCGTTAAGATGACACAGTTCAAATTGGTCGCAACTCATCTCAATTGTCGTTTATTTTCATCTTTCTAATTTTTTTCTTTTTGTCCCACGACCACCAAAAAAAATGTGTCTCTAAACAAGTTCGTTTTTGTAAAAGAAAAACATAAAAAACCTTGTTGAAATACAACCCTTATATGAAGCTTACATATTTGATTTTCATTAAGATGGCTGTATTATTAATTTTCGTAATTAATCAGCCTTGTCGACTTAATGGTTGACCATGGAGTTGGGGTTGACGAAGCCGGTCTTACGAAATTGTCTTCCCTCTTAATATTTGATGGTGTAGTAGCAATTCATATAAGTATTTATGCCAACTAATATTATTAAATTAGTTTACTTTAAGTCTTACAACATTTCTTTTTAGTATCATAGGGAAATCAAAACGTTATGTTTAGATAATAAGAAATATAGTGACAGAAAGCTGACGTGCCAGAAGGCTAGTTCACGTCATATGTCTGCCCTATGAAAGTCTACGAGTTCTTGATATCAGTGAGATTCTCTTCTGCCTCGTAAACTGTAGATTCGGCTTCATGATAATCAACAAAAATATAATCCTTTGAGTTCCATCGTAGGGACATCAAGTTGAACACTATTGTCCATTACGTGGGACTTGGTAGTTATCATCAAAATAAACAAAATAATTGACAATGCATAGTAACCTTCTACAGCATAAACTATGAACAGAATGAGACTCTTTTTTTTTTTCTTTTTTTCTTGAAAACCAGTAATGATTATTACATTTGAGCCCGAAATTATTTGTATGAAACTGTGGCTGCCTTATATAAATATGTGTCATGTTATGTCCAAAATTTGACATTTTGTTAAATGAACTTGAACATTATCTTTGTACGTGTAGGTAGCATATGTCTCGAAGTCTTATCCTTTCGAAGACTGCTTGTGTGTCGAACATTGTGTTCGATTATGCGCAAATTTCCGTAAAGTCCACCAGTATAACCTAAAATATTGTAAACAAAAAGCCACAACTTGCAAAGCTTCACAAAAAATAATTTAATTGCCTTATCATTAAACCAGGCCGCGAGACTAGTTCTTTATATGATTTATAATCCGCATATTTAGCAGGGAATTAATAAACGTTAAAAGGACCATGTGTAGATTTTGTGGAAGGTTCGTTTTTATTAACTTGACCGTATATGTGTATTTTTTAACTCCTGTACACCAAACATTATTGGATCAACTATTGTGTGGTACGATTGAGTCGTGTACATTTCATGCACTATTTGACTGTGAAGCATGTTTATTAATTACAGGGGATTCGAAGGCTTTATTACCTTTTTGGTGTATCATGCTTTAAATGCGGTTTCCAAGACTTTTGCGACTAATTTAGCGCGAGTGCGAATTTTGTGATTTTGAAAGATAAAATTATTCGCTTATACTTTATCACATGTTAAATTGTTTCCAGGTTGAGAGTGTGGATACCAACAACTTAGTCCTTGAGACTCATGATTTATTCTGATAAATGTCGTAAAACCTCTATTTCCTTCATTGGTTGCGGTTGACACAGTATTTTCTGGAGAAGCCTCCATAACACTAGAGGAAATGTGGCGCTGCAAATTTTGGACATTTTATAACGGAAAATTCCAAAGTTGTTTTTATGTTTCCTTTCTTATGGAAGATTATAATGCAATGTCTTGACCTTATCTTTTACATAATTTGTATCTTACAATTAAAAAGCCAACCATTAGCCCGTGTTGTTATTTTCTTTCGTTACATAGTACAAAACACCGACTAAAAACTCCCTGGAAAGTTTTTTGTTCTGTTATTTCATACTTTCCACGAGCGCTATTCACCTTTATTTTGACTCTATTTGAATTATATTTGTATTGTTGCTTTTGATTGACTTTCGATTATGTTCGAAAGAAAATGGAATGATATTGTGGAAAAACCAAAAATATAATATGTTTTTGGGTGGAAAATCATGCTTGATACTGGTTATTGGGCGATTATGTCTTGGGTATAGTATTATTTCGTTATTGTTATGAAGCTCAAGTTATTTATTTTAATACTTACTCTTAATTACAATTATTAAATTACCGATGATGAGCATGGATGGCGCCCCAACCAGGCTGGACAGGACAATCAGTGTCAGACTGTCCTCGTCCATACAATGGGAAAAGGATTCTCACGTACACCAGAAGCACGATTGTAACGCAATGAGGATGCACAAGTGTCCGAAGTATAGCAAAGACATACGTTGACAAACAAACGGAACCCATGTGTAAAACTTGTGGTAAAAATGTTTTCGTTAATGTCATTACTTGTCTCGCCACTTAAACATGATTGCGGGAAAGAGCCGCGGTCTCCGTCCTAAGTGTTCCTATCGTGCCTCACAAAAATCTAATTTACAGTGTCACTATGCACGCATGCACAAACGCATAGAATAAAAAAATTATACCCATGTCAATATGATTTATTACATTTAGACGTACTTATATGTTATTCTAGTATGCTTTTGTGGTAGTGTCCTAGTGCAAATTGTGTCTGTAGACATTTAATTACAAGTTGGTTTACTACATGAAGTGGATCTTGATAAAATGGTATGCTTTTTCCGCCTAAAGTAGTATACTATTAGTATGTATACTCCGCAATGTCCGTTGTGATGTCTCTCAATTTTCTGTAAATTGTGTGTAAAGCGTCATCTACCCCCCTATAAATTTCTCTTCATGCCAATTGTCCAACGTCAATCTATAAATTAAAATTGTATCAAGGACACTGTGTCTGAAAAATGATAACGTTTTTACAATTTACTTGAACTCAAATCGATGTTGCATGGCTTGTCATGTGTGAAACGCATCAAGATTAGGAGAAGTATAATTAATTATCGATAAGTTATTCTTTTCCATAGTCTTAGATTGTATGTATTTTTTTCTAATGACAATGTTTGTTGAAAACTGCAATCTTTATTATAATTTGCATCACCCTGGATGAGTAATACAGGGCTATAGTTGTTAAAATGGCGGTTGTGGGGCGGCGATGTCTTTTCGATCCGCCTAGCTCCGTATCTTATGGTAAAATGTGTCCTCACGTCTGCGACAGAGAACTTTATTAAAGATTTTTTTTTTTCCAACACAAGAAAGGGGTGCGAGGATGAGAGAATGTGAATGGCAAATGGTTGTAATATATGATTGAGATTTTACAAAACACTCGACACCGCGATCGCAGCATGCCATAATAGGAAATCACTGACGTTCTGAAAACTCCCTACTTGTTTGATGTTCTGTTGATACTAACACTCCACAAGCGCTGGTAAACTTGATTTTGGTCTATTGAATTCTATTTATTGTGCTTTTGTTGGTTTTGTTTAGATAACTTTGTATAAAAATAGAAAAATATTTTCAAAGTAGATAATATTATAATGATGTTGGTGTTGGTGTGGTGTGGGGATTATTGCTGATACTGGTTAATGTGGAGATTTAATGTTTAGGTAGTAATTATTTCATAATTCTTTTAATGCAGCAAATATCTAGCCACAAAGCTGCTCTTTTTCATTTACTTTCAATTAAAACTAATATTTTCAGATGCTGAGAAGGAATAGAGCTGTTCCTGATAGCAAAAACCAGGGCTACTGAAAAGGCCACCCCCCCAGTGTCCCGACTGGTCCTGTTCATCACACGTAAGGTGATCTCATGTACCACCAGAAAGCACGATGTGGACGCAAGAGCTTCACAAGTGTCCGAAGTGTAGTAAGACATTCTCGAAGAAAAACACAATTAAACAGCCACGTTACACACGACGTGGTACGCAAGGAGCCTCACAAGTGTTCGGAAGTGTAGCAAGACATTCACCACGAAACATGATCTATCCCGTACATAAGTACGAATGCGTTGACAAGCAACAACCTCCGTGTAACAGCTTGTGCAAAAACGTTAGACACGTGTCAAAGATTGTATAGCCACCTCCAAGCACGAGTGCGGGAAAGAAACGCAGTTCCCGGTGTACAAAGTGTTCCTATCGTTTGACACACAAAAAAATCTAGTTACGTTGTCATTATGAAACGCAGCACAAACGGGAGATTCGTAATTATCCACTATATATATTGGATTATACTTTTCAAACGTAAATAAATTTGTATAAATTTATGTGTTGCAATTTGCATGTTTTTTTCCATTTGTACACTGGATGTGGCCAGATGGTTTGTGAGACATTAAGTCGCTAACTACATGTAAGTTACCTCTGGTTGTGTCATTGCATTATTTTGTACTAGTATAAATAATAATGTTGATTTCGCACAATTCCCGTTGTCTAGGCTCATCCACATTTTTGTATACACGCGAAGTGATTTTGTATATTAAGTAATCTCAAAATTTTGACACGGCCAGTACGTGAAATGCGGACTTGAGTAGAATTTTCTGAAGTTAAGTCTTTATATCTCACTTACCGTTAGAGGTGGCTTTGTTGTTTTACACATCCATATAACAACGACACTCTGTTAACCATCGTGTTATTTCGATCGTGTATTGTATGGTACGATCTGCGTGTGAAACATGACAGGACTCGTTGATGTTTGGTGTTTGGTGTTTGGTGTTGTTTGGTGTATTTGCTTAGTGTTCGTAACTTTATTACTTTTGTTATTTTGAAATGCCAGGCTGCTAGTCTTTGAGGTCGTGAGTCCTCCTCTCCAAGGTATCTTCGATGTTACTCTGTTCTAATGGCTACACGGTTGACACGAGGCGATTGTAGGGAGTTATTTTCCGTACAAGTCACAGCACACACCGAAAACACGATCAAACACGCACGGACGCCACACTTTGCCTCCCCTCCCCCCCATTCGTAACAAAGCACAGATTAGTACGAGTTATTACTGAAAACATATTATATTGTTACTCAAAATTCATGTGCCAAGCTTTGCGGGGAATGTAGTCACAAGGCGAAGTAATCCATCTATAACTTGGGAAGAGTGTATACGTTGAAATGGATATATTAAGTAAAGTATAGAAAACTCGACCATATGGTGTTGTTGTTGGCTACGCACATAACAACAAAACTCCTGTATAAACGGATTGTTATTAGATTCGTGTATTGTATGATACGATCTGCGTGTGAAACATGACGGACTTATTGACGTTTGGTATTCGACTGTTTATATATGGAGTCTTTCGTGCTGTATGACTTTTTGTGTCAATGTACATTATATACTTCCTAACCAAGACTATCATGACGCATTAAAACCGTCGTGAAAATCTTTTTATTTCAAACAAGTCGCAACTATGCTAAAGTTTTGCGATGATGCAGTCTCAGGGCTAAGTTTCTTTATATGTTCATAATCGCAATTTTGCAGGGAGTAAACATAGAAGGACCACGAGTTAGATTTTATGAAGGTACGTATTGTATAACTCGCAGTAAGATGCGTATGTTGCTTTTTTGTCTCAAAATTATTTGCGTGTACCAAGACTGGTGTTGTCTTATTTAACCCGTCGTGTAATTTTGTTGATTTTGAAGGTACAATTGTCACTTATACTACATGACATGTTAAATTGTTCAAGTGAGAGGTGGATAACACACAACTTAGTCTTAACTCCATGATTTAATTATGCTAAATGTCGTACACCTCTTTTCTTTCATTGGTGCGGTGACAAGGTATTGTCTGGAGAAAATGCACATCCATAAACACTGTCATGCAAAGGTGCTGCCAAAATTGTAGACATTTATGACGGAAAAATCTAAAAAATATTTTTGAGGTTACTTTCTTATAGGAGATTATAATGGACGTGCCTGATCTCATAACATGTTTTGTATCTTATAAAGAAAAACACAAATTAAGGCTGTGTCATTTGTTATTTATTCCTTACTATATAAAAACACACACTTAAATCCCCCTAAAACTTTTTTGTATTCTGTATTTCAAATATTTTCACGAGGTATTCACCTTGATTTTGGCAGTATGGAATTAAATTTTTTATTGTCTTTTGATTTACTTTCGATTAGTTAGACAGGAAATGGAATTATTATTGTGAAAAACAAAAAATGAATCTATATTGTTGGCGTGGAGATCTATGCATGATATGGTTAGGTGACGATTATGTTTGGGTATAGAATTTATTTTTATTATTCTTAGAGTAGATCAAAGTTATTCTTTGAAATTTTCTTCAATTAAAATTAAAATTTTACAGATGCGGAGCAGGATGGTACCCCAACACGCTGTGAGAGAGCCAAGACTGTCCTCGTCATACAATGAGAAAAAGAATCCCACGTACCACAGGAAGCACGATGGGACGCAATGACAGCACAAGTGTCGAAGTTAGCAAGACATTCTCGATGACACAAACTCTTACCAGCCCACGTTTTACACACGAATGTTCGGACGCAAGGAGCCGCCAAAAGTGCCCAAAGTGTGCAAGAATTCTCGGGGACACAAACACTTACAGCCACGTACACACGACTGTGAAACGTAAGGAGCCGCACAAGTGTCGAAGTGTAGCAAGACATTCTCGATGACACACAACACTTACCAGTACATGTTACACACGACTGTGAAACGTAGGAGCCGCACAAGTGTCCAAAGTGTAGCAAGAACATTCGATGACACAACACTTAACAGCACGTTATACACACGACTGGATGTAAGGAAGAGCACAAGTGTCCAAAGTGTAGCAATGACTTTTGGGTGACACCACTGCGCTTATATACTTACGGTGAGAGGAGCGCATACAATTGCTGTCAACCTTGAAAGCCTTCATGGGACTAAAGCGATGGGTTCCTACAAGGCCTTACCCGATGGGCATATTACGATGTCCCTCGATTGTATTGCGATGCTGCGATTGCACCGCCGTCTAGATGTAAATCATTAACCCTTTCCCCCCAAAATGGCTGTTTTTGTGGCGAGAATGTATTTTGAGGTTATGTGGAGTAGTCGACCTACATTACAGTAGACTCCATTATCAGGACACTCAGGCTGCTAGGAATAGTGTTACTCGCAGTGTTACCCTAAAAAACTGATAAAACACAGGCCAGTGACACAGGTGAACGAATCTATCTATGTTTAGTTCTTTGGAATATCTGCCAGCCTGGATTAGGACCTGAGAAAATGGCGAACGGCAAACTTCCGCCAAACTTCACATTCTCAATATTAGAGGGTATGAGTAGATCTCCACGATATTATATAGAGCTCAGTGGGGACACAAACACTTACAAGCCCACGTTATACACACGACGTGGGAGTAACGGAGGGCCGCACAAGTGTCCGAAGTGTACAAAACATTCTTTAATGAACATGTTCTAACGGCTCATGTTAAATAAGAATGTCGTTGACATAACAACGGACCCCTGTGTAAAACTTGTGGTTGAAAAACGTTTGTCACATGTCATAACTTGTCTCGCCACCCAAAACACGAGTTGCGGGAAAGACCGACAGTTCTACCTGTCCCAAGTGTTCCTATCGTGCCACACCAAAAAAATCTAATTTACAGTGTCACTATAATCCGTCAAATAAGATCGTATTTGACGTTTTGGAGAAAAAAAAATTGCGATGTCGCTGAAATTTTTTGTCCCCGAGAACTTCCTTATATAATTACTCATAAACTACTAAAACTCCCCTACAACGGATGGGCTTCGACCGCCATATTGGAAAATGGAGGCCAAACGGTGTTTGTATCGAATATCTCCAAACTTGGTTTGAGACAGACAAAAATATCTCAATGGCAAAAAATTCCACTATACTTCCCTACAAAAACAGTGTACTTCTATAGTTTTGGTAGGGGCAAGTTACGTCACAAGTCGTGGGTTTATATGTTGCGTATGGAGTACCAGCTATTCCAAATTTTCACGACCAGCATCAAACAATGCCCGGTAAATCCGTTAGGAAAATCGATTTGAATACAAAACGATTTTGACGGGTTGCATGAAAGCTTCCATTAGTTAAAAAAAAATTCAGGTTCTGCGAATTTGAATCTGCATTTACCCGGAATTTGTTTTTTTCCGTTGTGGATTTCCTCAAAACATACCATTTTGACTGTCCAGTATTTAAACATAAAATAGCATTGGAGAAAAATTCTTCCTACAAAAGTTGAATTGAACTCAAATAATGATCCGATTACAACCAAAGTTTCAAACTCCAATATGGCTGTTATTCCTAATATCCACAACATCAAAGTGGAATTATGGTAACAAAAAGAGTGTACAAAAACAGCACGAAAACAGTATCATATTGTGAATATTAGGAATTAGCAGCCATATTGGATTTTAAACTTTAGTTGTAATCGAATCATTATTTAAGTCATTTCAATGTGCGTAGAAAGATTTTTCCGCCAATGCTATTTAGTGCTTTATAATGGACAGTAAATAAGGCATTTTTTAGATAATGCCAACATGGAAAAACCCAAATTCCGGTAAATGCAAAATCCGATTTCGCAGAACTGATTTTTTTAAATACTAAAGGAAGCTTTCATGAACCCCGTACAAAAGTCCTTTTGTATTTAAATCGATTTCTTACGGATTTACCGCGCATTGTTTGATGCTGGGCGTGAAAATTTGGAAATTAGCTGGTACTCCAAAAGCAACGTGTAACTACGATTTTGTGACGTAACCTTTTGCCCTACCAAACTTTAGAAGACACCTGTTTTGTAGGAATTAAAAAGGGAATATTTTTGCCATTGAGATATTTTGTCTATCTCAAACCAATTTGGAGATATTCGACAACAAACACCGTTTGGCCGCCATTTTCCAATATGGCGCCGAAGCTCAGTCCGATTGTAGGGGAGTTTTAGTAGGTTTATGAGTATTATATAGGGAAGGTCTCTGCAAAAATTCAGCGACATCGCAATTTTTTTTCCCCCAAAAATTCTTATTTGACAGGATTACTATGCACGCGTGCACAAACGCGGATAGTTTTTATAACCATGTCAATATGATTTATACTTTTAGACTGGATTCATTATTCTAGTATGTTTTGCGGTGGTGCAAATTGTGTTGTAGACATTATTACAAGTTGTTTACTACATGTAGTGGAATCTCTAATTAAAGTTTTTGCTATTTTTCTGGCCTAGATTAGTATAATATTTATAAGTACATTCTCGCAATGTGCCGTAGTGATGGCTCATCCCAATTTTCCGTAAATTTGGTAAAGTGTCACGCACACCCCTATAGGCCTACATTACTCTTCGTGCCAATTGTCCAACGTCAACCTATTAAATTAAAATTGTCTTAGGACACTTTGTTCTGTAAAATGATAACAACGTTTACAATTTACTTGAACTCAAATCGAGGTTGCCTGGCTGGTCAGGTGTGAACGCATGCACAGATTTGGATAATTTTAGTTATCACTATGACAATTTGTTCATTGTTTTAGATTGTAATTGTATGTATTATTTTCTAATGTTTAGTGGTGTTGAAAATTGCAATATTTTATTGTTGTATTGCAACACTGGATGTACTACCGATGTTGTAGACATAGCTCTGCGCCGACTTACGTGTAAATATATAGTTGAGTCAATATTATTTGAATTATACGAGCCTAAAAATGTATAAATATGTAGATTGTTCCTGTTTTGTTGACTCACCCCAATTTTTTGTACATTGGGTGAATCGTCACCGTGCTAATTTGCTCGACGACAATCAATTCAACATATGTGTCTCAATCTCAACACATTTCTTTTAGTTAGATGAGCGTAGCGAGCGTAGCGAGCGAAGCGAAGATTCCATTTCACTACACTGGAGAAAAAAATCCGGAATGTTTTTTTTCTTTCCTTCCTTCTTTCTTTTTTTTTCTGTATTTTTGTGTGTTTGTCAGCACGATTCCGGCTGAACCGATACTCCGATTGCGATGAAATTTTATGGAGGCCCTTCGAAATCTCTAAACTTAGAACTGCCACGTTTTTGAGCGCAATCGGGAAATTTTTCCTTATAAAAAACGCAATTTTACAATTTTTTTCGACTTTTTAAATATTTCTTCGACTTATAACACCTACACGCTTTATCCGATTGTAATGATTTTTTCACAGAACCTTAATTTTATAAATTAAGAAATTTGTGTAAAATTTAAGCGTAATCGAAAAATTATTTCTTATGAAAATCGAAATTTTACGATTTTTTTCTTTTTTAAAACAATTCTTTGACTTGTAACACCTACATGCTTTATCCTATTGTAATGATTTTTTCACAGAACCTTAATTTCATAAATTAATATACTCGAGTTAAATTTGAGCGCAATCGAATAATTTTTTTTTATGAAAATTGCAATTTTACGATTTTTTAAAAAATTACGATTTATTAAAAAAAATTAAGTTAATTTTTTTTTTTATTTAATTTAATTAAAAAAAATCTTTGACTAAGTAATAATTTTTTCACAGAACAACAGAAAATCCGCGTAACAAATGGCAGCTCAATGCACCAATTACGCTCATCCAACAACGCGGCGGGACTTAAGCGTTTTCCTAGTATAAGGATAACAGAAAAAAAACTACCTGTTGGAAATATATCTTCTAAGCCGCTTTACTTAAAAACTGTCAAATTTCATATTAACATAGTTGATTATTAATTTTTGTAATCTATAGCCTTGTTTATAATATTTTTTTCTAGTCTACCCATTTTTAATAATTTTAAGTTTATACTTTATATTTCTCATTTCCGTGACCATCTATAGCAACTTAACATTGTTCAATGTGGCGGTGTGGTGCGGCGATGTCTTTTCGATCCCGCAGCTCCATATTATGCTTATTGGTAAAATGTGTTCCTCACGTCTGCCGACGAGAACTTTATGAAAGGGTATAAAAAAGGAATGAATGCGAGGATGAAAGAATGTGTATGGCAAATGGTTGTAATATAAGATTGAGATTTCACAAAACACTCGACACCGCGATAGCAGCATGCCATAATAGGAAATCACTGACGTTCTAAAAACTTCCTACTTGTTTGTTGTTCTGTTAATACTAATACTCCACGAGCGCTATTAACCTTGATTTTGCCCTTTTAAATTCTATTTTATTTTGCTTTTGTTTGTTTTTGTTTAGATTAGTTACAATGAAAATATAATGATATTGTCAAAGTCGATAATATTTATTATATGGTTGAGGTGTGGTGTGGTGTGGGGATCTTGCTTGATACTGGTTATGTGGAGATTTCATGTTTAAGTATAGTATTCATTTCGTAATTCTTATAGTAGAGCAAATGTAGCTCTATAAGCTACTTCTTTTCATTTACTCTCAATTATAATTATAATTTTACAGATGCCGATCAGGAATGGCGCCCTGTCCCTGATAGTAAACCAGGCTCTGAAAGACATCAGTGTCAAGACTGTCCTCGTTCTTACAAGAGTAAAACCTATCTCACGTACCACCAGAAGCACGACTGTGGACGCAAGGAGCGTTACAAGTGTCCGAAGTGTAGCAAGACATTCTCCATAAAACAAGTTTTATCCCGTCACATTAAGTACGAATGCGATGACAAACAACAACCTCAGTGTCAAGCTTGTGGCAAAACGTTTAGAGCTATGTCATCCTTGTATCACCACTCCAATCACGAGTGCGGGAAGGAGCCGCAGTTCCCGTGTACAAAGTGTTCCTATCGAGCCACACACAAATTTAATTTGCAGCGTCATTATAAACGCAAGCACAAACACGGAGAATTGCACTTATAAATGTTTCAATGTGATTAAAACTTTTAGACCGTGTTCATTATTTATTTTATTATGTTCTGAGGTGTTGCAAACTGTCATGATTGTATTGCAACACACGATGTGCTACAGATATTTTGAACATTACAAGTCGCCAACTACATGCAGAGAAATCACTGTGGTAATGTCATTTGCCATTATTCTGGCCTAATAAAATATTTTGTTAATTATCGCATAATTCCCATTTTCTCGGCTCATCCAAATTTTCTTAACATTGGGCTTATCGTCATCCTCGCCTCCATGCACTTCTCGTACAGGTAATTGCCCGACGACAATTGATTTAACTAAATATGTCTAAAATCAATTCTTTTTATAAAAGTGAAACTAATTAAAAACCTTCTTCGTGGTAATACATCCTGTATATGAAGCTTATAAACATTGATTTGCTCATTGTTTTGCTGATATTTTCGTAATCAATGGCCTTGTTTGACTAAGGTCTAAATAATCTGGTCTTACGAAATTGACATTGTATATATTTTATATTATCTTTTTGGCAAAAAAAAAATTAATCTCGTTTATTTTAATTAAACAAATCTCTCTTTTTAGTATTTTAGGGAAATTACAACTTTATGTTTTGATAATAATAATATAATGTGGTCAGAAGCTTGCCGTGCCTAGAAGGCTTATTCACGTAATTTATCTGCTCCTGTAAAAGTCTTCAAGAACTTGATATCTGTCGAGATTCTTTTTCTGCTTCGTCAACTCAAGAATCTACTTCATGTTAGAGAACAAACAGATATCCTCTGAAATCAATCGTATGGATATCAAATTGAACTGATTTATCATCTACGTGTGAACGTTGGTACTTATCATCAAACGAAAGGATGTCATTTGATAATGGAATTATTGTATGCCTTACCCACCTTGCATTAACCATGAAAAAAATTAGACTTGAAAAAAATCAGATAATGAATTATTACCTTATGAACCCGAAATGCAGGCGTGTGAAACTTTGACTGTCTCCTGGATATTTCTCGTATGTTACCTCTATAACTAGGAGACCGTGGTTATGTCTATGAATTTAGCATTTTGGTCAAATCTTACTTGATCAACCTTCTTATCTGAAGTGTAGCTACTCGTCTTCGAAGTCTTTCTCTTTCGTAGACTGTTTATTGTGTATGTTGCACATAGTGATTATGAGGAATACTCCTGAAATATCGTATCAAACACCACACTAATATTAATGAAACTTTTAGAGCAGATGAAGTTAATAATGTGATGAATTAGTTTGACTATACACTGCTCTTTCAAATAATGAAAAAACTATGTAGGTAATGACATTTCGAAAACTATTCAGTCCTCTTCAACTGGTTTAATAATTATATCATAAACATAAACCATAACATTATAACAAACCATTAAAACATTATAGCATTAAACTAGTTGAAGAGGACTGAATAGTCTTCGAAATATCGTAACCTACATAGTTTTGTCTTTATTTAAAAGAGCAGTGTGTAGTTTAACCATGGATTTACTATTATAAGTCCATGGTTTAACTAATTCATCACATTATTAAACACCACACACTGGAAAGCTTCACAAAATAGAATTTGAATTAGCTATATCATTAAACTAATATATTATTATAACCCAAAATTTATCTTAGCCATTCTTGGCGTTGATGCTGTCGCAAAGCAAAGTTTCATATACGTTTATAATCCAAACATTATAAGGGTATACTAAAAGTTAAGGTAAGATCATCACCATCACTAAGGGTGTTGTAGTAGAAAGGACTGTGAAGAATTGGAGGTTTATATTTATAACTCGACCGTAGATGTGTATGTTGTTATTCCTGTATAACACCCACTTTATTTCGCTCAAGTATTGTATTGTCACGCATAGCTAATTAGGCCCTTTGGCTGAGGATGGTGAGCGCCAAATGAGTGTTTAAGTAGGGGCGCAGTGTTACTCTTTAGGCCTAAATAACTAGCACGGACCAGGATCGTGGGTAGGTGGGTTCATGGAGGGGAGGTAGACACAGTAATTAGACGTGAATCCACTCAAGAACTCAAGAGACCAGCACTGTATTAAAGATAAACATAATAACCCTCCTATTCTGGCCTAGGATCGAACCTATGAGTTCCGTCTGGCAGACCGTGGGTTCATACCTCTACTGACTCTTATGACTTACTAATGGGTGTGCATGGCTTACCAAATGCTTGTGGTTCCTGGTATGTGGTTTAGACTGGCTCTCCCCGGACACCCTGATGTCGAACCCGGCGATGTCTTCTCACTTCACCTCTTCTTACGGCTAATCCTTGTTCTGGTTCTTCATCCGGTTCACGTACTGCGATTGTTGTTGCACTCTCCTGACCTCCTCCGTCAACGGTTGTCACTCGTCTCTCTCTTCTCCATGAACGTCTCTACGTACCTCAGCACTCTCTCGTTCAGTGCACTTAATCAAAGTCCTATTTAAAAGCACTATTTAGTTGTGCAATCTTTTGTATTCAGCGTTATGTCGGTCGATTCCCTTCCTGTATTGCGACTAAATGAGCCACACCGGAAAGTAACTAGACGTCTTGACCCAAAATGAACTCACGCATGTTCTCTGATTGCATTCCGAAATGTATTGGACCTCGAGATAATTAGTATTAAGTCAACATGTACTCTACAGTACATGACAATATATCCTTATATTTGGCTTACAAAGTTTGAATTTCTTTAAAAGGGCTGATTATCAGACTATAGTCAGACCATTGTCGGACAAGGCAATGATTGTCTTGTGTCTGACTAAACTGGTTTTACGAAACTGTCTCCTCTCTCAATCTTTGATGGCGTAGGTCATTTATATTATATTTATTACTAACTTTATATGTTTTAATCTCTTTTTAGTATTATAGGGAAATCAAAACTTAATGTTTAGATAATAATAATATCATGTGATCAGTAGCTTACCGTGCCTAGAAGGCTAGTTCACGTCATATGTCTGCCCCTGTGAAAGTCTACGAGAACTTCATATCAGTCGAGATTCTTCTTCTGCCTCGTCAACTCTAGATTCGGTTTCTTGATAAACAACAAAAATATATCCTTCGAATTGATTCGTATGGACATCAAGTTAAACAGTTTTAATTATATACGTGCGGATTTTGTTAGTTATCATCAAACTAAACGAAGTAATTGACTAATGGCATAGTATACCTTCCCACCTTGCATATACTACGAAAAAAAATGAGACTTGATAATGATGAGATGATGAATTATTACCTAATAAGCCCGACATTCGGGGGTATGAAACTGTGGCTGCCTCTATAACTAGGGGTCAGTGGTTATGTCTATGAATTTGGCCTTTTGATCAAATCTAACTTGAACATTATCTTGTAGGGTGCAGTGTAGCTATATGTCTTCGAAGTCTTTCCCTTTAGAAGACTGTGTGTGTGGCACATTGCGATTATGAGGAATACTCCGTATGAGTCACCAGTATACACCTAAAATATTGTAACAAACGCCACACTTGCGATGCTTGTGTGTGTGGCACATTGCGATTATGAGGAATACTCCGTATGAGTCACCAGTATATACCTAAAATATTATGTTTTGTGTTGTTGCTAACTTTCATGATTGTATTGCAACACTGGATGTGCTACAGATGTTGTGGACATTACAAGTCGATAACTACATGCAAATACATTGCTGTTTTAATGGTATTTGCATCATTCTGGCTTCAAATAGAATAATTATATAAATTCTCGCATAGTTCCCGTTGTCGCGGTTCATCCCAACTTTCTGTACATTGTGCTAATAGTCATTCACACCCCCGTGCACTTCTCGTCGTGCTCATTACCCGACGACAATCAATTAAACTAAATGTGTCTAAACACAGTTAATTTTGGAGAAGAAACACAAATTAAAATCTTTCTTGTGGAAATATATCCTCGATATTGACTTCAAATCTTATTAAGATGGCTGATTGTTAAATTTCCGTAGTCAATGGCCCTGTCTGAGAAAGGTCCTGACGAAGCTGGTCTTACGAATATGTATCTCCCTCTTACTCTTTCACGATGTAGCTCCTTTTGAAAACATTTTGTATATTTTATATTATCTTTATGTTTATACTCAATATTTAATATCGTTTATTTTAAGTCTTACAAATGTATTTTTAGTATCATAGGGAAATCAAAACTTCATGTTAAGATACTAAAACTATTATGCTTGTCATACCCTGAAGGCTAGTCCACGTCATCTGACTGCTCCTTTAAAAGTCTTCGAGAACTTGATATGTCGAGATTCTTCTTCTGCCTCCTCAACTCAAGATTCGACGTCATGATAGAGAACAAAAATATATCCTTCGAATTCTATCGTATGTAGATCAAGTGAGAGTGTGGATAACAGCAATCTAGACTTGACTCATGATTTATTATGATTAATGTTGTGTACCTCTATGTCTTACATCGGTACGATGACACAGTATTATGTCTAGAGTAATGTCTCTATAATCCTTCCTGTTTCCTGACAAGCTTGGGTGCTGCATTTCTTGACATTTCTTACGGTAAAATTTCTAAAATATTATTACGTTCTCTGTGTTATAGTTGATTATAATGGCATATGCCTTGATCTTATGTTATAACTTGTAGTGTAACATAATTATCTTATGGATAAAAACACCATTTAGGCTGTATTATTTGTTATTTGTTTATTATACGTAATTCCTTTCCCATTAATCCTTTAAGATGTTTATACTTTCAGCCTTAAACCTTAAGCTTATTGGGTTTGTGTGTTCCTCGCGTCTGCCGACGAGAACTGAGCCGTATCCACAGAACACACATACAACAGAGAGTTAACTCGGCCAGGAGACGCGCGCATGTAATGGCACGGGCCACAGTGGTTTGTACAACTATAGCATACGTGGATGTGCGACATCACACTAGATTGTGGTTAGTATCTGTGTTGTTGCAAATGAACCAAAGGGGGTTTTCGTAAAACAAATCTAACTTATTTTTTGGAGGACTGTCAAGATGGCGGCAAGTGGTGGTTGTGTGTTGGGAGGGTGAAGGTATTTTTGGTTTTTGTATGTGTATAAAGTAGTGTAAATATGTGTGAGAGGTGCGCGGTGAAAGAGCCAAATGTAACGAGAGAATGTTTAGGTGGTATTAGATGTTTCGTTGAATTTTCTTGTAAAAATTTGCAAAAAAATGTTTTTAATTCAAGGATGAATCATCCATAACTCTAATTCACTTAAGTCCCATTGCTTTGTTGAACAACAGCAACCTTCTAAAACAACATGGCAAACTCGATTTCACAGCATAAAGTCGCCAAGCTCAAAATCAACGCTATTCCTCCACCTCGGTTATTTACTATAGTTTGAGAGATACACAAACCGCAGACCACTCAAACAATACCTCATTCCATTTAAGGAATTACGATTGCAAATTATTAATTCGCAAAACAAATTCTTACGTGTTACAGGACGTTACTTGAAGAATAAACACAAAATCTGATTTTTGATTATATATGTATAAGTTTTATTCATGAATATATTATATTAATATCTGAATATTGGCAACGGGACCAAGATACCACAAGGTGAAATACCACAAACAAAAACCTAAACCTTAACACCAATAACTCACTGAAAAGTCCCTACTTGATGGTTTTACAGTTAATACAAATACTCCATGAGCGCTATTTACCTTGATTTGCTCTATTGAATTCCATTTTATTGAGCTTTTTTAAACTTTACATTAGAAACATGGAAAGAGAAAAACATAGTGAAGAAAGATAGTATATATTATATGGTTGTGGTGTGGTGATTGGATGATGCTTGATACTGGTTATGTAGCGGTTTTATGTTTGGGTATAGTATTTTTTAAATCATTCTACAGTGCAGCCAAATGAAATTCAAAGATGCTTCTTTCCATATTAACTCTTAATTTTAATTATAATTTTACAGATGCTGAAATGGATTGGCGCCCTGTTCCTGACAGCAAACCAGGCTGTGAAAGACATCAGTGTCAAGACTGTCCTCGTTCTTTCAAGAGGAAAAGTGATCTCACGTACCACCAGAAGCACGACTGTGGACGCAAGGAGCCGCACAAGTGTTTGAAGTGTAGCAAGACATTCTCGATGAAACATGATCTATCTCGTCACACTAAGCACGAAAGCGTTGACAAACACGGACTCCAGTGTAAAGCTTGTGGCAAAACGTTTAGACAAGTGCAATCCTTATATCGCCACTCCAAGCACGAGTGCGGGAAGGAGCCGCAGTTCCCGTGTACAAAGTGTTCCTATCGTGCCGCACAAAAATCTAATTTACGGTGTCATTATGAACGCATGCACAAACGCGGAGGATTATAATTATCACTATATCTATTTGATTTACACTTTTCAAACGTAAATTATTTTATTAATTTTGTGTTGTTTTGTTGCAATGTTTTATGTGTCTTTTTGCAACACTGGATGTGGTACAGATGTTGTGGACATTAAGTCATTTGCATTATTCTGTACTGGTATAAATAAAAAATGTTGATTATCGCACAATTCCCGTTGTCTAGGCTTTTACATTTTTTCTATATATTGGTTGCAATGTCATTCACACCGCCATGCACTTCTCGTCGTGCCATTTGCCCGGCGACAATCAATTAAATTCAAAAATATTAATATTGCTGATTGTATAATTGTTTATCATCAATGGCGTTGTGTGACTAAGATCTGACTAAACTGTTTTTCCGAAATTGTTTCCCCTCTTGTGTACACTAAACATTTGAACGAATTTTATATTTTGTATTACCTTTTAAGGATCAGTTATGGTAAAAAGTATGAAAACCATCTTAAAATTTTGAAATGCTGCTGCTAGTCTTTGAAGTCGTGAGTCCTCCTCTCCAAGGTATCTTCGATGTTACTCTGTTCTATGGCTACTCGGTTGCACGTGGCGATGTCAGGAGTAATTCTCCGTACAAGTCACCAGCATACACCGGAAACAACGAACCACACGCAATAATTTGAAATTCTTGACAAAACAGAATTTGTATGAGTTATTACTTAAAAAACAATGTATTGTTACTCAAAATTTAATTTTGCCAAAGCTCTGCGGGAAGATAGTCACAAAGTAAAGTGTTCTATATATTTACTATCCATATATTAAGAAGGGTCTATACATAGAAGGGGCTATATATTAAGTATTTATAACTTGACCGTAGATGTGTATGTTGTCGGCTACGCATATTATCCACAAAACTCCTGTATAACATGATTGTTATTTAGATCGTGCATTGAATGATACGATCTGCGTTGTGAAACATGACGGACTTTTTAACTGTTTTGGGATTAGCCTGTTTTATATATGGAGTTTTTCCCAGCTTAGACTTTTTGTGTCTATGTACATAATATTCTTTATTACCAAGACCTTCATAACGCATTAAACCCGTCGTGTAAAAGTTTATTTTTTATTTTTTTTTCGTCTATGCTATGACTGTGCGATTGTGAAAAACATCAAGTTTAGATTTTACTCATAAGTTATTATGATAAATCTTGTATACCCCTTTTTTTTCTTACATTGGTGCGGTGGCACAGTTCTTATGTCTTATTTAAGAAAGCCTGCCAACACCCTGAATATAACATGCTTAGGCATTGCATTTTGTAAAAAAACATTTAGTACAGTTAAATTTCTAGTGTTCCTATCTGATGCATGATTATAATGGCACATGCCTTGATTTATCTCATATCATGTATTAATTCATACATTATCTTATGGATAAAAGCCCAATTTAGTCTGAAAATGTTTGCTATTTTATATTATTCGTAATTCCTTTCCACCGAACCCTAAAACAGCTACAACATCGCTCCTGATTGACTTGATATATATCTCCAAAGTGTAGCAAAGTGCTGATTTTCAGTTAAATCGTTCATGTGATTGATAACTGAATAATGAACGAATATGCTTGTACGATTTTGAAAGAAAAGATCGAGACATAAGCGAGATTTTTTTAAATGTACCCTTGATAGGTGGCCTAAAACACGTTTTCAGGCGAATTTTTATTATGAATAAGGGTTACATTTGAAGCTAGTATTGCATTGACGGTTGATTACCTGACTGAAATCGGTCGACAGTCTGCTTGGGAGTGTAAACACTGCACACAAAATATAATGAATATTAGTCTAAAATCAGATGGCTATGGTCTAGTTTCGCTAATCACGTCTCTTATGGAATCTTTCTAAAAAATGTTTACAAAAACCTTCCTTTTTGTTTGCAAGCCTGACTAGTAAAAATCCTAACTAGGAAAACGCTTAAGTCCCGCCGCGTTGTTGGATGAGCGTAATTATTGGTGCATTGAGCTGCCATGTGTTATTCGAATTTTCTGTTGTTCTGTGAAAAAATCATTACTAAGTTGAAGATATTTTAAAAATTAAATTAAATTAAATAAAAAAAAAACTTTTTTTTTTTAATTAATCGTAATTTTAAAAAAGGAAAAAATCGTAATATTGAAATTTTAATAAGAAATAACTATTTAATTGCGCACAAATTTTACACGAATATATTAAATTATAAAATTAAGGTTCTGTAAAAAAATCATTACAATCGGATAAAGCATGTAGGTGTTATTCGCTGGAGAAATTTTAAAAATTTAAAAAAGTCGTAAAATTGCGATTTTCGTAACAAAAGGTTTTTTGATAACGCTCAAATTTCACATGAATATATCAATTCATAAAATAAAGGTTCTGTTGAGAAATCATTATAATCAAACAAAGCATGTAGGTGTTGTAAGTCGAAGAAATTTTTAAAAAATCGAAAAAAATCGTAAAATTGCGATTTTCATAAGAAATAATTTTACGATTGTGCTCAAAAACGTGTCAGTTCTAAGTTTAAAGATTTCAAAGACCTCCATAAAATTTGATCGCAATCGGAGTATCGGTTTAGCCGGAATCGTGCTAACAAACAGACAAAAATACAAAAAGAAGAAAAAAAAAAAACATTCCGTTTTTTTTCCAGTGTAGTGAAATGGAATCTTCGCTTCGCTCGCTACGCTCATCCAAAAATCACCCAAAAAGCCATAAGTTAGCAAATGACACCCACTGGGTGGGGGGGGGGGTCTAGCCAACAAGTTGGGGGGGAGTTTCCCCCCTTAACCCCCCCCCCCCGTTCCTACGCCCCTGGTTGTATTACGGAACATGCGTATAAGGCCGGTGTTCTTTATCATGCACAATAAAATATAACCATTCTAGACCCAGCAGAGCTCAGAATAAAATGTATGGTTTTGTCGAACTCCATTCTGCTTCATCACACTACCAATAAGTGACGCACATCGATATTCTTGTTTCAGACTCTCCTCAGCCCTGGCTTCCTGATCAGCAGTGAATGAGGAAGGATACGAGGCCTTAACTAGAACACCAATATTGC